>CANNZV010001853.1:0-126202 GCA_947561585.1 Caprella mutica | reverse complement strand
ATACTGATTATCAATTAAGTTTAAACTGAATACTTTATAAATATTATATGACCATATTTCTAAACTATATTAAATTCCACTATTCATTTAATGCAGTATAAGTAACCTAATCCATTTTATGTCTCACAAAAACATCTCTTTCTTAATTTCAGGAAATATGAAACTATGATCTTAACCTGGTGCTTATCTAAACTAAACTATTCCAATAAAGAACAAATGCATACCTAAGATTATCTTTATTGCTTCTCTAGCTAAACTACCAACAGAATTACCGACATTTCTGATCGTGAGGCTAAAATATAGCAGAGTCTGTGGGTAAAAGAAACAGTTTGGGATTTGAGGCGCTAGAGTCAGTGTTTGGAGGAAATTTTAGCTTCCTACATTAACTGTTAGTTCTTCTTCTTATTTGCACCAAACAATGGTGTAAGAAGTGCGGAGAGATGACAACTAGGAATTAATTTACACTTACGGCAAATTGACGAGGAATTCGTGTTAGGACTTAAATTATAATCTAGAATATTGTGAGGAATTCGACTTACACAGAGCATAAATAATAGCTACTGTAAAATACGATGAGGAATTTAAATTAGGCCAAAGCTTACGATAATAATTTCACAGAATTATTTGATTTATTTCCGAATTTTATATTATTAGAATATATCAAACAGATTCGAACATCATTCTTGGTACATTATTCTGAAGCACCAAGGAATTCGATTTATTTTCGATTTTGAATATACCTTAGAATTCAAGATGTTTCGAATTTCAATAAATCGGAACATGCAGTGCGATTCGAATTATATTCCATTTCATATCGTGTATAATCATTAGTTGTGATTTCTTGAAATTTGTAAACCATAAAACTTATACGTGTGCAATAATACATAGTGTTAAGTCTTGTCTCAATTAGCTAATACTAATATTATTATCTCAGCACAACTCTATAGCATTAAACATTTTACACTAAATGGAAACAAAAGTGTTTGCTAGCTCCCTATTGCCATAATATTTTCTCTCTGTCGACATAATATTGTCCTGCGATGCGGAGTGGATCACAATCTCACCTTTGCATTGCCTGTGACTTCTAATTACCTGGGCAATTCCAGCTCTTCCAGGTGAGATAAGTGATGAGGAATAGAAATAAATAAACTTGCTAGGATTTACAGTGGGGATAATATTAATAGTTGTTTAAACTCCTTACTGTGTATTTTCTTTGTAATTGTTGGTGGTTGTTTCAACCCTTCACTGTGCACTTTATTTACAACTATTGGTGGTTGTTTCAACCCTTCACTGTGCACTTTATTTACAACTATTGGTGGTTGTTTTAACTCTTCACTGTGAGCTATATTTACAACTATTGGTGGTTGTTTTAACTCTTCACTGTGAGCTATATTTACAACTATTGGTGGTTGTTTTAGTATATTATCAAATGTGTTACTCATATAACTTACAATGAGGTTCCATATTGTATGGTCCCTCACTAACTTTTTTGTGATGTTATAACGCAATTTAACTAACTGCCTGTACTAATGTTTTTTCTAGCCATAATGACAAGCTTGATGGGAAGGGTACTATAGTTCACATCCATCAAAAAGCTGACACGAACTCGCATTAAAAATGTATGCCTACATGACATGGTGCAGACCTAACTATGATTGGTAGAGCATAACTGAGTTTCGCACTGTTTGAATCTTCATAAAATATTCAAATATAGGATATACAGGGTGGGACATGTAAGAGAGTCATTGTGTATTTAGTCCACAAGACTACTCTTCTTATACTGAATGTAGAGTCATGAATAATAAACAACACTTACAGTGAACAAATTTCATTTAGTCTGCCATAAAATTGAAATAAATTTTAGAAAATAAATTTCCATTTTTTAGCAGACTACAGAAAATTTGTTCACTATACGGAAAAATTGTATAACTCAGGGTTCTACATCCACTATATAGAATTTACTATAGAGAAGTTCTCCTGTATATATCACAGTTACTTCATTATCTCGTTATCAAATAAACCTGTAATAGAATTATTATTTTAACTAGAAAGGAATTCATAGCGTTTGTATATGTTGACTACAGAATATAATATAACAGGAGTTTCTATCGCATAAAAATAAATTCTAAAATTCTTCCTGTCTGCTTCAAATAACAAAGAAAAATAAATGTTATTGAACTTCAATTTATTTAGTTCCAGGAAATTTCCATTTCGAAATATAATGTAAAACAAGGGTATTGATAAAACTATAATTTTCCATACATCGTGAAAGGAATTAAAATTGACAATTTTAATTTCATTACAACGCTTGCTTTACATTTTATTTTGAACATTTTGTTGAAATGAAAACTTCCAAAAACTCTAGTCTCGTTATTTATTTATTAATTTTATTTGCATCGTACAAACAACAAAAGGAGTAAATATTTGAGTTGTGACGTTAGGTATTTGATTGTTATTTTAATAATTTAATATTTAAATGTTCTTCATTTGGACTTCTTATCTGACCCAATTTTTATTAACAAATATTTGATTATTTAATTCAGAAATACAGGTTGACAATCGTAGCACTGGAACAACCAAAAAGTCAATTTGACTGCTTTTTTACTTTTCAAACATTTGTATCTCATAAATTATTATTGGAAGATACATGATTTTTTTTTTATTTTTATATAAGGAGACACTGTCTCCGCATATTATTGTTTTTTAATTTGATTGAAAGTACAAATGTTTGAAAATTAAAAAAACAGTAAAATTAATGCTTTGTAGCTCTAGTATAAATTCGAATCTATTATTTTATTTACAACACAATACACAGGGTTTCCTTTACTCTGAAATTTCTTCTGACTCGTCACCTCCTGGGAAAATAACATAAGGTTACTACTCTGCCTTTTGTATTCTGAGGGTAATTGAAAAGAATAACCACGAATTACCCCATATCTCATACCACATGGAGTTTTGTTCTGATACCTCCTCATCTAATAAACGTGCAAACGTAACCACATTTCGCGTGTGTTCTTTCAGAGCGAAATGTTTCAGTTCCTACCTTAGGGAAAAAAGTCTGAAGAGACAGGTAGTATATTTATCCATTTAATTTAATTTTAGAGCATGAACACTTTTTTTTTAATCATATGCAAAAGTTACATAAAATTTTAAAATAAAAATGCTTGAATTAATTGCAAAAAATTAAAAAAACATGTTAGAATAAAATATCAAAATATCTCACCAAATACATCATATGAAAGGGGACATATATTTCACCTCACGGCATTTATGGTTGAAACTCGTTTGAACAAAACTAATTATCTATGGTAACCTAAAAATGAAGAAAATCTTAATTCAAAAACCTATTAAATTTTACTCCGGATAGAAAGTTATGTCGTTGGCACAGAAGATTTAGTCGTGGCCGATTTAATTCCCAGGTGGCATCAATATGAGATTTTCTCTAATCAAAAATGATTATCTTAAACTTTCAAAACTTTCTATATAATCCATTTTCTTCAGTCATATTTGATATAATCACCAAATGGATCATTTTCTCAATACGCTAAGGATCCATTATTTTGTTAAATAATGATATAATTCATTGAAAGTTAGACATATCATTTATTTTCTTTCCACCCTTATTGCCTTCAAAATCATGCATATGATTACAATGATTATGTTCGATCTTCCTATTCTGACAGACAATGTGTCTTTAATTTTAATAATGTTTTTTTAATCATTTAGTTGGATCTTCCTATTTTGGCCTAATTAATTTTGATACTAATTTTTGCTATAATTCACTGCTTTCATCACCGTAGTAAGAGACCCAGCTTATCTCGTCGAGTCCATCTACAACTACTTCCACCTGGCCTATCACAATAAAGTGTCATTTGAACAGTTTCTGAACTGGCCCTTTGAGATAGGACCAACTTATATTACTAATTAAGAAATGTGAGTTAAAGATTTTTCATGATTAATAATACATAGTTTATTGCTATAGCTGATATGTTATAATCTTCGAATAAAAAATGAAAATTGGTGATACGTTCTTTCTTGTCGCTACATTGGAAGTTAATTAATTTACTATCAGTCCGTTCTTTTCGCAACATTGGAAGTTATTTAGCTTACTTTCGGTCTGTTCTTTTTCACATTCAAGTATCTTTCAATCAGTCAGCTTATCAAACAAATTGTCTTATTTTAAAGCCAAGCTATTGCTTTTTGGTGAACTTTTGATTATTTTTTTAATTCAAGTAGCTATCATAATCTAATATTAGTCATTAATATAATTGCATTTTTATGTATATAAATCTATGAAATCAAAATTTTGTTCTTATGCTATAGCGGGGTTGGCAAGGTAAGTTTCTCCCAAAGTGGGAGAAACTGAAAACTATTTGGTGGAAACTTAAACAATGTCTCTATACAGTGTGCCTCTTTACGATGTCTGTATACAATATGCCCCTTTACAAAGTCTGTATACAGTATTCTATTTAAGGGGACCGTACATGGAAAAAATCTGATATTTTTTTTTATTCCGATAAACTTTAATACAGTGAGTCAGGTGGCTTCTGATGATACCCCCACCTTCGAGTGGCTAATAGTGAGCATCGAGGTCTCATGGGGATTGAGTGCCGCACAGAGCAGTAAAGTTTCATAAACATAACTTCATTAATAAATTTTCTTCCGAAATCCATGTACAGTCCCCTTAATGATGTCTCTATGGCGTATGACCATCTACGATGTCTGTATACAGTTTGCCCCTTTACGATGTCTGTATACAGTATGCCCCTTTACGATGTCTGTATTCAGTTTATGCCCCTTTACGATGTCTGTATGTTTCTTTGATTTATAATTAATAACTACTCTCCCAATTTTCCCTATGTTACCATTTATCAACATAGCTAAAATTCCACCGACTTAGCTATAATATTATTCTTAAAGGGAAAAACTCCACCTTCAAGTCGCAGTCGGTGGAATTTACCATGAATTATAGTCTGAGCTATGTCTAATCTAAAAGACTGAATGCGTCTTGCAGTGCCAGTTAACGTTTCTAGTAAGTTGTCCAGACTGCATTAACTGGTAAAGTGTTCCCCCCAAAAATACTCTACTTTGGGCCTTTGGGTTCTGTTCTCAGTAAAATACATGTAAATACAGTTGGAAATTATCAAATTAATTATTGTTCGCACAGAAAATTACTGAACATGTGAAAAAATGTCGTATATTTTGTCGACTGGCTTCCTGTGAGCATTGATTGTTTGTTTTAATTATCAAGCAGTTTAATCTCAATTACTCATTAATAATTACAATTTTCATATTAATTTAATATAAATAATGCAATTATTCTTTGATAATAATTCAATAAATAACCTCCCTGAACAAGAAAACAGAAGCAACTATTACTCCTAAGCCAGACTGCAGAATAGACTGCAACAAATCTGACCTCGATTTTGGAAATTTTAGATATCTGCGGGATATTTTGAATAAATTCCTAGGTATGTTACCATTAATTTAGCCGTGGGAGAATTTTGAATTAATTTCTTTGTTACCATTAATTTAGCTGCAGTAGATTCTGATTCTGCTGCTGAGAGACAGAGAGTAACACTCTCTCAAATTAAAATCTCTGGGGCAAAAGACACATTATGTAGAGTGGCTCTTAAGTCTAACATTCATACCAGACTCACAGCCCAGACTTTATTTCTTGGTAAATTCCACTGAATTTTTGGAAGAATTTTTCCATTTGAAAATAATTATATATTCTAGTAAATTCTGGATTTTTAGCTATTTATTCCAATGTTACCATTAAATTTTGGTAGTTAAATTTGGAAAATGTTGGTGGATCAGCCAAATTATTATACAAAATTTCTATCAAAGGCAATCTGGCAAGTAAACAAGTATAATAAATTATTATTGATTCAATTTGTAACAGCTGAGAATAGGAAGAAAATTATGTTGCGTATCAGTTTCTATCTGGTGCAATGGACTCTGATGATTAGCAACTGATGCAGTGATGTTTCCTAAAAATCTGGAAAAGGGCCAGTTTGTATTTGATGACAATATTATCTAACATTTTGCAAGAATTCATTTTAATAATTCAATTTATTTATACAGATTAAATTGAATGTTTAATATCATATTTTCCAGAAACTTTGTAGAAGTAGAATTAATCTAATCAAATAGTCAACTTTGATGTTGATAAAAGTGTGGAAAGATTCAAACCTCGTGGATTGAAAGTATTAAAGGTCAGAAATTATGTTATTGGGCAGATAAGGTAAAGAAAGGTGGGCTTACTTATTTAATCAAGACCCTCCATCCTCCAAAATTGACTTGGGAGTTTCTTCAAGTGCAAAATATTTTTTGAAGCAAACACTCATCTAGAGATGAGAGAAAAATGTCAAGAAGCAGTCTATTTAACATGTAGCGAAAACACGGATGGGGAATCAGATACTGGTGTGGCAACAATAAGAGAATCAACACCTAGTGATGAAGATATTACTCAACCACCTCCCCAGAAGAAAAAGAAAATTGCTCATAGATCAGATACTCATACATTTAATTCTCTGCCCCTTCCATTGGAATCGAAACCTATTATGAGCAACCACAGTTCTACCAATGAAATGATGGAAAAGCTAAATAAAAATGAAAAAAAAATTGAGAGATTATTCAAGGCTGTTCTTGAATTGCATAAAGTAATTATGGAGGTCAGAGAGGAAGTGCAAGTGATGAAAAAAATGATGAATAAAACAGTTCTACTTCTATCATTGCTAGCTCCAGTAAGATTCCTAAGTTGTCACCAAAATCACAACATGAGCTGCAATTGCTGGAAAAAGTACTTCTCAATGAAAATGAAATGGACAATATGAAAATGAACTTATCCAATTTTGGCGGGTCACACTTGAGGAGTTCCATTAACAACATAGTTAAAAATTCCATCTCGAGTTAATTAGCTGTTCTATACTCATCGTAAGGAAAATGTGACAAGTTGGAGTTCAAAGATTTAAAGCTGTGATCCTGTATCCAAGGTAAGCTATCTTCGATGTAATAGATTAGCTGCATGTCAGAATAAATGATAAAATAACTATGGAGTTATTTAGTTTTTTAATATATATTTACCTAACTTAATCTAATGCATAGTATCCCTTATTAAGTAATTTTATTTAGGGATGGTTGATACCAAAAATTGTTCCCATACCGATACTTTACAAAATCAACCGATGCCGATACTTGCTGATACCAATTCTTCGCAACGAGTGCCGATACCGATACTTTAAAAAAAATGCTGATTCTTGCCGATACTGATACTAGCAGTTTTTCAAGTTATATTTATAAAACTCATTGATAATTACTGAGTTATTGATAATCAATTATTATTGTATGTTTAATATAGTTTTAACTCATAAAACTAACACAGTAATGATCTATCAATATAGTATAGCATGAATTATGATTTACATATTTCACATAAATTGAAATGCATTGGTATTAGATAGATAACTTTTCTGATGTGTGTTATCATCTTGTGATACTTGTCATATATAAGTGCATAAATGGACAACAGTAGCTGAATAATTCTTATCTTGAATTTATAGTTAGACTCGAAAACTTATTGGCAGATTATGTATATAGTTTAAATTTTGTATTAATTATTTCATTCGTGTCATAATAAATAAATAAAAATTACTCTGAAAACTCTAGTAGGTAGTTGGTCAATTAATATATTGGTACTTATAATGAATTTTTTAATAATTTTTTCATTTATAGCTATAGAATAATAGAAATTTAATAATAAAAAAAGAAAATTTACTTAATGAATAAAATTTAAATAATAATAATAGTATCGGCCGATACTTTTTAATAAAAGCCGATACCGATACCATTGCCGATACTCCTCAAAAATGCCGATACTTAGTTCCATCCCTAAATTTGTATCAATTATTTTTATCTTCGTTCATAACAGAGCTGCGGAGTCGGTACATAAAATGTTCGACTCCGACTTCAACTCGGACTCCTTTATTTTGAATTTATCGACTCCAACTCCGACTCCTTTATAAAGAATTTCACCGACTCCTCGACTCTGATTCCAACAAACAGTTTAACAGTATTTTTATAAGCAATATTGAGTCATTTGTATGGTTAGACTTTAAATATTGATTTAATTCATATCTATGAGCGATTATTAGTTCTTATGAGATATTTAACATGATGAACATCAAATAAAATGGATCTAAATTTTTGTGACTTATATCTATAGCTTGGAGTCGAGAGTCGGTAAAAATTTTCGACTCCTGACTCCGACTCCACCAAAAAGCTTTGACTCCGACTCCACAACTCCTACTCCACAGCACTGGTTCATACTTAATAGTTTTTTTATTGAATTTATAAGTATTGATCAAATTTTGCCGATATCAAGTAGCTACCAATACCACAAACTATGTTGAAACAGATGTCGAAATTTTATTTAAATTACAATCTATTTTTAAGCTGTATAAATTTTTTCAAACTATTTCAGATACAGCTAAAGCTTCTCCTTTTGGCAAGTCTGATCCTCTATCAGATATCAACAAATTCATTGCAGTTAGTCTTACTCAAGCTAAAGACAGACTGGCCAAGAGGAAAAAGTTTGGTGAGAGAGGAGCTAGTGCAGAGGGGGAAGAAGATGAAGAGGTTTCTAATGAGGGAGAAAGGATTAGAGAGGAGAGCAATGAAGAGGAAATAAGTAGGGAGGAGTTTAATGAGGAAGAAATGTAAATGAGGAGCAGTTCAATGAAAAATAAATGTTTAGAGAAGTAGATTAAAAGAATTATCATAGAAGACTGTTTAACTTCAATGGATATCTTATTATTTATTATTTTGTTCAATGGATGTTGTTTATTTTATATGGTTATACTAGGACTTTGTTGTTGCTAGCTTTTAGTACAACAAGGTGAGACCTCCATTTAAGAGGCCAGCGACCAAACGATTAGGAGTACCTCATAGCATGAAATATAGTATTTTGTTTTTATTAAATACTTTTATTTAATTGAATAGTGATAACAGTTTAAAATATTTTTTGCATGTGTAAGGTGTTGGTGGAAATGCTTCTTGTTATACTTTATTTCTTTTTCAATCCTTAATGAAGATCTAAATGTTAATTATCTTTTTATTTCAGTTATGATCCTTGATGTCTGTATTCTCAACACCCATCAGCATGGCTGCTCCACCCAACTCAACAACAAATAGAATGGCGAATGTAGCTACAGCTTATTCGACACCTGGATATAACATCGATAGTCCTACTGCAGGAGAGATAAATGTAAGATGATGTACATTCAATGATTAACAGCCTTGGTACTCACGATGTAACCTATTGAGATCCATGTTACCTTGTCTGTTGTTATTTGTGTATAACTCTTAACTGAACTACAAGCAGTTTCTTCATGAAAACACACATCGCTAGATATATTTCGCTTGATAAGTGTGTAAGTATTGCAACATGAATTACTTACTTGAATCCATCAGTGTTTATAATTTTTGAATTATTTAAAAAGCTACCATTTTTTTCATTATTTTTTCTAATTTTAATATTGTTACAGCTCTTCATACTATCAAAAACCAGATGATGGTTCTCTTATTTTTAATATTGTGAGGTACTTAACTACAATACTTGTCAGTATTAAATATTGCCCCAAAGTTATGGTAATATTGGAGTATTAACAAACCCAATGTTGCAACAATATTGTGTAGTAATTAAATACAATACTGTCCCAATGTTGAAGCAATATTTTAGTCAATATTGGGGCAATAATGTACAAAATATAGCCCCAATATTGTTTAGTACCTATGTACAATATTGGGGCAATACTATCCCAATATTACCCCAATATTGGGGGAACACTGTACGCAATATTGCCCCAAGATTACAAATCCGAGACACAATATTGGGGCAATATTGTCCCAATAAATTTTGCTACGTGGCCACCCCTCCAAATTGTTCAAATTTAGGCACCGCTGGAGACTGTAGTCAGTGTAGTGCTCCACATTTATGGAGGTCTGGTGCTCAATGAAGAACTTAATAAGGAAATTTATATACAAGAAATTGAGCAAAAAACATTAATTATTGATCAATAAACCAACATTTCAATATTTGGAACACTTGGTGACTCAAAAAAGTTGATTAAGCGAATTGCATGAATTATTATCCAATTGCTGAAATCCGTGTGAATTCGAAATTTTTGCAATACGAAAATATTGATTAATGCTTTTATAAAATGAAATCAATACAATTCACAAAGTTATTTTGAGAATTAAATTACTTCTACATATCTTATCATAATAACAGCATGATTGCTCTAGAAGCCAAATTTAAGGAGAAATATTGTAATAATAATATATTACATAAAAAAGTACTCGGGGCAACTGCAAGTATAAAATATTAATCTGCAATTTTGCAAGTCGTGTGTTTTCATAACTTGCCAACTAGTTTTATCTATTTCACAGAAAAAAACAAAATCGAATATTTCAAAATTAATGGGAAAATATCATTTTTGTTTCAGATGTTTTGGGGCAACTCAAAAATATCGAGAAATGGCCTGGATATTGGCCTGCAATGTTCTTTTATAACGTATCAACTTATTATAACTATTCCATATGGAGATTCTGAAGTTTGCTCGAAACCCCCATTTTTTCGCCCACCCTATTGAACAAGTCTTCAACCCTGCAAACCATTCCCTATTGCATACACATATTTACCATGTGATTTAATGGATTTAATGTGACAATGGAGTATGAATATGTGTTATATACATTGAACCAATCTAACCATCATAAAAACACATAATTAACATGTAGTTATACCATTTTAAAACCATATCATAAAAAAAACATATCAAATAGAGATTGTGTACACCACAACATATTCACCATGCTTATAACATAAGGGAATCACATATAATTTACCATATTACCACGTTAAACAACATGTAATAAATATGGTATCCATTTCCAAAAATATGCATGGTAATCACATGATTTAAATGTGTAAGTGCCACATAGTACACATGGAATTGTTTGTAGGGAAACTTAATATTATTCACTTGTACTCACAATAAAACAACTTTGATCGATGTTCGTGAGATATTTAGAATTTGTAACCCAACATCAATGATTATAAAACTGATATTACTTACCTAATTCTCTGACAATTTCACTCGATCGAATTGATTGCATATCAATTAATAATACTTTTTACATATAAATGAAAATTGTTAGAGTGAATGGGTTGTGTTAATGACATGGAGAATAAAAATGTTAATGTAATAAATATTTAACATACATATGAGTTACTTTAACATTCACTTAATTTATTGTATAATTTAAAATTATATTATTGTGAGAATATCTAATTATCTAGTATTACCAAATAAGTACACAGGCAAGGTTTAACGTTTGCTTCGGAACTAAGGGCTATATTGCTGACGTCAATATAGGAAATTAAAAACAAGAGACTATATAAACGTAACTGATCATGTTTTTAAAATTTATGTAATTTTGAAAATAAGTTAAAAATAGCAATTGTGAAATTTTTATGTGTACTGAAGTTTGGTTTACTGAGTGTTTAATAAAGTAGATTTGTTGAAATATTATTTTTCTTTGATTATTATTTAAGTATTCCAATATCTATGTAGTTATTACTCTAAAAATGAATGTCCCCTTAACCTCTTAAAGAAGGACTAACGCCGTTTTTTATAAATTAAATTTGTTTATAACTAAAGTATATTTCAATAGGACAAAAAATATACATGTATTGTGACTGGCAGTTTTCCGCTTCGGCAGTTTTCCACCTGGCAGTTTTCTGGACACCATCTGCTACTGTGTCATATCTGCTACTGTGTCATACATACTACGGTGTTATATCTGCTACTGTGTCATATCTGCTACTGTGTCATATCTGCTACTGTGACATATCTGCTACTGTGTCATATCTGCTACTGTGACATATCTGCTACTGTGTCATATCTGCTACTGTGTCATATCTTCTACTGTGACATATCTGCTACTGTGTCATATCTGCTACTGTGTCATATCTGCTACTGTGTCATATCTTCTACTGTGACATATCTGCTACTGTGTCATATCTGCTACTCTGTCATATCTGCTACTGTGTCATATCTGCTACTGTGACATATCTGCTACTGTGTCATATCTGCTACTGTGTCATATCTGCTACTGTGACATATCTGCTACTGTGTCATATCTGCTACTGTGTCATATCTGCTACTGTGACATATCTGCTACTGTGTCATATCTGCTACTCTGTCATATCTGCTACTGTGTCATATCTGCTACTGTGACGTATCTCTACTGTGTCATATCTGCTACTGTGTCATATCTGCTACTGTGTCATATCTGCTACTGTGTCATATTGGCTTCTGTGTCATATCTGCTACTGTGTCATATCTGCTACTGCTTCATATTGGCTTCTGTGTCATTTTGGCATTTGTGTCGTATTGGTTTCTGTGTCACATCGGCTTTTGTGTCATATTTGATACTGTGTCATATCGGCTACTTTGTCATATCGGCTACTGTGTAATATCGGCTGCTGTGTCATATCGGCTGCTGTGTCATATCGGCTGCTGTGTCATATTGGCTGTTGTGCCATATCGGCTACTATGTCATATTGGCTACTGTGTCATATCGCCTACTGTGTCATATCGGTTACTGTGTCATATTGGTTACTGTGTCATATCGGCTACTGTGTCAAATTGGCTACAGTTTCATTTCGACTACTGTGTAATATCGGCTACAGTGTCCTATCGGCTACAGTGTCCTATCGGCTACTGTGTCATAGCTGCTACTATGCCTTTACCTTCCGTTCTATGAAGGCCCCTATGGAAAATCAAAATCTCAGATCAAATGCTTTCACTTCGTGACTGATATTCATAATAATGAATCTGTTTATGAAAATTTATTATATAATAACTAACCTGCTAACCGGTAACGCTTCTTATTCTTATAATGCCTCACCGAATTCTGATAAAAATTACACATGTGTCTAAAATTTATTCAATTCATACAAATCACACTCAGGAATATTCCTATCAACCCATCAATAGTTTCACTGCAGCAACTTTTAAATGGTCGATTTTAAAGTGTTTGTATTGAGATATTCCTGTTGAACTGGCACTCTAAATATGTCATGGATGTTTGAACAGATTGTTTATTTTGTCAACAATTCGTTGTCTTGTTAACTGAAATGTTTTTCGAACTATAGCATCAGTGAGTTAAAAATTCATAGTTACATGCATGGAGATTCGATGCTGAGGCATACAGAATTACAAGAAAAAATATACTCTTCTATGCACGAAAAGAATATTAAAGTGATTAAAAGTGTTATTGAATAATTAGGGGTTACACGTTTGCTTCGGAGCTGTTGTAAAAATGAAATACCACTAGTGTGACAATGCTCATGAATGATGAAAAACTACTCCATGAACAAGGTCACTTACCTCAAGTCTGTGACAATTCTCATGAATGCAGAAAAGTTACTCCATGAACAAAGTCACCTACCACCAGTCTGTGACAATGCTCATGAATGCAGAAAAGTTACTCCATGAACAAAGTCACCTACCATCAGTCTGTGGCAAACTCATAAAGGTAGAAAGCTACTCCCTGAATAAAGTAAACCACGTTATTGAAACCGTAAGCGATCACTTGACCGAAGGACATTTGGCCGAACGGTCATTTGGCCGAAAGACATTTGGCCGAACGGACATTTGACCGAAAGGCATTTGGCCGAACGGACATTTGGCCGAAAGACAATTGGCCGAAAGTGGATTTGGCATAAATTTGGCCGAACGGACATATGGCCGAAAGACTTTCATTCAAAATATATCCATATTACCAGTTACAGCCTCCGTTTAGTTCAATTATAATATTTATTTTCATGGAATTGAATGCGATTTTATAAAAAAGGAAATTAAATTCTAATGTGTACATAATATTTATCCTCATTACGAACTGCAGCCTCCAGTTAATTCAATTAATGTTTTTTTCATCAAATTTTAAAGTTATTTTATAAAAAAAGGAAATTGATTTTTAAAATATACATAACGTGTATCCATTTTACGAATTGCATGCATATATTGCCCAACAGTTTGAATTCTTACCTAATTATGGATTTCATCGCAAATATAAGGGGTGAAAAAAAGCTTCTCTACATACTTTTGAACTTGTAATTATTGGTTATTATATTTTGTTCTTCTGAAGATTTGGATACCAGGATTATTCATAGTTGGGTATTTAGGACTCAGCTGGCTTCTCAAAGTTCAAAAATACGATACTTCAATCCGTTTTCTTGGATCATTTTCAAGTAAAATAATAATGGCATAGAGAAACCTAACAAAATGTTCTTATTATATGCTCCTATCAAGTAGCCTGTCTACGTAAATAATCAAGAACCTAAAAATAAATCATAATTAATATGAAACATTAAAAAGACTATAATAAAATAGTTTACTTTCCCGTTAAAAATAACTGGTCATCATCAATACCAATTTATTACCCGTTGTTACGTAACTTTAAAGGAATTCAATTAAAATTATATTTTCTGCATAGTCTAATTTGTTTTAGCTATAGATAAAATACATTTAAAAATTGAATAAAAACAGGGGAATTTAAATATCAAGTCAATATACTCTCGTGCGTATCATAGTTACATTCTTCATGTTTAATACCCGTCGTGTAAAAGCGGACACCAAATAAATAAACACACTAAGGAAATTATCAGTAATAATTTCATTAAGATGAGAAATAATAAGAGACTAGTATTAATCAATAAGAGCACAACTAAATTATAACATAGAATAGATCTAATTATAATACAAAAACTGAAAAATTATTAAAGTTACATATCTACCTATACCTAACCTATATTATCTTTCATCACTGTATTATTTCTCTAATCACACTTTTGTATTGGTCTGGTACATCTAAACTCCTATTCACATTATTCCTATCAACTAAAGTATAACTAACCTCTATAAATAAACGAGTGTGAGTTTCCTTAGCCCTACATAAAATTTTGACGTCATCCCATTTCATATCCTTATGTTCTGTATTTTCTAAATGTTTGTAAATCATAGAATTTTGGTCGTGATTCCTAATATTTCTCTGTGTTCCTTAAGCCGTATATCTAATTCCCGTCCTGTCTCTCCTGTGTATTTTGTATTGCAGTCAGTACAATCCAGTTGATAGACCACCTGCGAATTCTTCAGTTTATTTCTTTTATCCATCATTTCACATAGCTGCTTCCTTAGTGCATTTGGTGATTCTTTTGATAGCTTTATTTGATAATCTCTTAGTAAATTGCCTACTTTCTCTGATACTCCTTTAATATAGGGAGTTGATACATATTAAAAATTAGCTTGATCTGAATCAGGAACAGGAATCAAGTTAATTTTAGTATTATTTAATAATTTCCTTGGATAACCATTCTCTTCTAATTGTTTATTTATCTTCCTGTTTTCAACATTCAATTTTCCTTCTGTACAAATTTTCTGAGCTCTTGATTTAAGTGATGAGATGACGCTCCTTTTCTGAGTTGAATGGTGATAAGTTTCTTAATCTAAGTATCTACCTTAGTTAGATAGTTTCCTATAAACACCAAAATCTAGTTGTCTGTCTTGTTTAATTTCAATATCCAGATCTAAAAATGCAATCTTGCTGTTAACTTCTTTTTCATAAGTGAATTTAATATTTCTATTAAATGAATTGATGTGTCCTTGCATTTGAATTTCATTGTTCTTTGGTAAAGCTGTGATGCAGTCGTCTACGTATATGTACCAAAAGAGAGATTGAAATTGAGGTAGATCTACATAGAAGTTGTTTTTCTATATATTGCGTTGTAATTTCACTGATGACTACTGACACTGGGGAGCAAATTGGTAGACCACAAATTTGATGATAAAGTTGATTGTTGTAAAGGAAAGTATTTGCAGTTAAACATAATTTCACATGAGAAATGATCTCTGCTTTTGATAGAAGAGTTCTAATCATCAATTCGTCGTCTTCATCTAACGATTGGTTGATACATTGAATTGAAAGGTCATGTGGAATCGAAATGAAGAGGTTTTTTACGTCGAAAGATATCAGTTCATAATTTGGTGGAATGTTCTCTGTACCTAATTTCTCTTTAGTTCCGTAAGTGTTCTTTAGTTTATGATCAGATTTATTTGTTATATGGGTCAAAAGTTCAGAAATTAATTTTACTAGATTATAAGTTGGAGAATTATTGAAGGAAACAATAGGGCGAATAGGCAAGCCTTCTTTGTATGCTTTGATTAAACCATAGAATAATGGTGTTGCAGCAGTACTGGAATATAACTTCTTAAGAAGAACCTCTGTTATAACCCTTTTATCTTTCAATTCTTTAAGATAACTGTTTATTTCAGTTATTATTGTTTTATTTGAATCATTGTTTGTTTTCTTGTATGTAGTTTCGTCGTTTAAACATTTTCTTACATAATCTACTTTATCTAGTACTACTGCAACTCTGCCTTTATCTGCCGGTACTATGCTTATAGTTGAATCATTTTTAAGTTGTTTGAGAGTATTTTCTTCGTCTTTTGATAAGTTAGATTTACTATTTACATTCTTTACTGCATTTGCTACAGCTTGTCTTATATCTTCTTTATCTTGACTTGGAATATTAGAGCTATAGTTGACTGCATTCTCAACATTGGCTAGGAAAATCAATTTGTCTTGTTTAGTGTGCTGCTTCACAAAATTTAAACGTTTACCTTGTAATTTTTCTTCTTTTTCTGAAAGAAGTTTTCTTGAAATATTATTTACCCATTCTGAATTATGATATCTACTGTATTGTCCTCTATATAAATCTTTAAATTTACGATTAAGCTGGGTTTTTTTCCATTCTGACTGTTTCCATATCATTATTTAAAGTAATATGCTTATTAAAATTTAGTTTTATTTGAAGAGGATACAGGCATATTTAATTATTACTGATAGTTATTTCACAGTTATCATCTTATTTAAAGTTATTATTATAAATTATATTATTTAAAGTTATTATTTTAATCATATTAAATAATATTTCTATCCATTTTTTTCAAAATAAAGATTTATCAGGCAAATGTCCTTTCGGCTAAACATCCGTCCGGCCAAATGTGTTTCGGCCAAATGTCCGTTCTGTCAGATATCCTTCGGCCCAATGTCTTTCGGCCAAGTGTTATTCGGCTAAGTGTCCATCAACCATTGAAACATTGCATAGTTTGAATAATTGATGGACAAAGCTTTCTATTTGAAACTAATGCTACAAGATTTAACTAAAAGCATGTCAAAAGAAATAATCCATACACAGAGAAAAAAGTTTACTCATATCTAATGGGTCATCAATTTATGCTTTGAATCAATTTATTACGTGAGTTGGTTGGACTATATTCATATTTTCATGTGTGTTAAAACAACTATGATGTGATGTGTTATTAAACATTAGTTAATTCAATTCATTTTATAGATTGAATCAACTTACTATGAGAGTTAAAAGTTACTTTTTTGAGAATTTTAAAGTATGTTGAAACAATATGACATAGTGCATTATAGTAACTCACAAAGACTATTAATCCAATGTATCTGATGTATAAATTAACTTACTATGAGAGTTGGCGCAACTTTTTTTAAGTTTAGGAGTGAGTTTTAACCCACGTCAATTTAACTACTTTTAAGTAGTACCTGCAACTCACCACGTTGGTAGGCGCAAAAATAACCCATTCATAAGAGTCAAAACAAATCAAATTTGATTTGATTCAACTAATCCTTTCTTTGTGTGTATATAAATGTATTATATTGCTAATTCTTGAATTATAAAGTAGGCATTCAACTTTGGAATAAACTGATATACCTTTTTTATTACATTAAATTGTATTCAAATGATTGAAATAAATTTAATCATATTTCTATTTGTTACTAAGCGTTTGAAATCGAACCTGTGATTCGGCTCTAACACTTAATTAATTCCAGTTGACTTGATTCGGCTTTTGGGAATTTTTTCGATAATCTCGAGGATCCTTGAATTTAGATGCATTATCGACAGCTGTCATCTTCAGTAATTACAAGAGCATTCAATTCAGTCACTTTATACTATATCCCCATAACTTCACTAATATAATAGATAACAATTTAATGATAAACACAATATAGTAGAACTCCTCTATAGTGAATTTGGAGACCTCAGTAAGGGAATTACCCCGTATAGTGAACACATTTTCTTTAGTTTGCCATGAAAAGCTATCAGTTTTAGATAGAAATGGTCATCTTATGGCAGACCAAAGGAAATTTGTTCACTGGTCAGAGTACTCCTGTTACTCAGGACTATACAATTACTATATGTTAGTTTTGCTGAAGATGTCTCGAGAATGTGTTGCGCGATTTTAACCCCTAATGCCCATTGTGCGTTAATACTTTCATTTTATTTATTAGGAAATCGAATACTAATGTGTATCGGGGAGGGGGGGGGCGTGCCGCCCTCCAGACCCCCCTGCCAGGTTACTAAACAATTATGAAGTGTGCAGTACAACAAACTAGCGGATACAAAACAATTCTATATGCCATTTATGTTGAGAGTTGCAAAATAATCTTCTTCCAGTTCCGCCTATATACAAATATAATAAGATTACTTGGAAAAACTAAACGAATGGTATTAACGATCACTTTGATACTCTTAAAATGAATGGCCGTTATGTAATTCGTTGTATCCGTTAGTTATAATAGATAGAGAATGAGGGGGTTAAAAACGCGCAGCGCATTCTCGAGAGTTTGTAATTTGGTAAATAGTGCAGAGTATATAAAATATCCACACAGTGTAAAAATTAAAATAGATACAAAATAAAGCAATTTCATTATCAAAATAAGCATGTCGCTCTAAATTATTCAATTTGATAAATAAAACAATTGGATTTAATTATAACGACAACTTAAGCAACTGCCTGATTGATTGACTTTTTTCAGGTTTTTGATAAATTGACAAAAATTAAAAAAATCTTCAAGTTATCGACCCGTTCCACATAATCGGAAATTTAAGAAAAAAATTATTTAATTCAATTAATTTTAACTCGTTATTTCAACTAGAATCCATGATACTTGCAGGTATCATGGAAACCAATTAAAATTACCTGTTATAATGTTAAATTATACAGGTTTTTATTATACGTCTGAAAAAGGAGAGACATCCAATAGCTTGGAACATGTCCTATACTAATAAGTATGAAAAATAATGAACATATTAACTGTAATACTATTAGACAAATATCTTGATTGCCTTCAAAAAAGTTTATTAGACAT
The DNA here is from genome assembly GCA_947561585.1 of Caprella mutica. Lineage (NCBI taxonomy): Eukaryota > Metazoa > Arthropoda > Malacostraca > Amphipoda > Caprellidae > Caprella > Caprella mutica. The sequence goes on along the minus strand of CANNZV010001853.1, from coordinate 106,894 downwards.
TAAACACAACTAAGCGTGACTTTACTCTTCTCTAAAATGCGGAAGAAGAAGTTAATAGGATCGCAAAAAGAGTTATTCGCTCTTTACGTCAGTGAGTACTCTTTAACGTGAGAAAAGAGTGAAAACTTTGCATGAATTAAGAGGAGAAAAGAGAGAGGAACAAGATGTAGAATAAGCCAGCCATCATTGTGCACTTGATTTATCAAATAAATATGAAGTAATTGGTAAACTTCATTTACTCTACTAATGACCCCATTGTTTTTATCATCATTCATGATATCTAGAGCTTCAAAAGTGCACACGAATAAACTCACTAATTAAACTGTTCAATTATTTAACTATTTACAAATGGTCCTTACTCTCAGTTTCTATTTTTTCATCGTGAGATGATTATGTAGCTTAAAAACCACCAAACTATTTTTTCCCTCTGAATCCACCTCCTCATTCATCACTGTCAGCCAAAAATCTAATGATCTGCTCACTAAAAGATAGTCTAGAAATAATTAGAGTGGCAAAAGAGCTTAGTAAATATAGATACACTTTATAAATAAAGCTGGTACTGAAGAGGCTAATTCGGTGAATCGTGAAAGTTGGTGAATGCTTTAAAATAAGATTCAGCTCTGTGAAACGAAAATCATATCTTCAATAATAATGAAAAAGTTGAAATGCAGGAAAATAAATGACCACATGAAAAGTAGAAAAGCTGGACACTTGGACAGTGAATAAAAAATAACAAACGCGGATTGCTGAATTCATGACAAGAAGAGGAAAATGAAGAGGTGATAGTAAATGAATCATACAATTGTCTACCTAACACAAAAATCTAAGAAGAAAATGAAGAGGTGATAGTGAATGAAGCCTACAAGTCTACCTAACACAAAAATATAAAAGGAAAAGGAAGAGGTGATAGTGAATGAAGCCTACAAGTCTACCTAACACAAAAATATAAGAGCAAAATGAAGAGGTGATATTAAATGAAGCCTAAAAGTCTACCTTACACAAAAATATGAGAGGAAAATGAAGTTTTGATAGTCAATGAAGCCTACAAGTCTACCTAACTGTAAATCTAAGAGCAAAATAAAGAGGTGATAGTAAATGAAGCATAGCTACGAGTCTACCTCACTGATAATAGAAAATTATTCAGGTTCTCTCTTCCGATTAAATTGTTGCATCCTTTATTTTCACGACTAATCAAATCCATGCTGAATGACGCACTGGTTCGATTCAATGAACTGAAATGGCTAATTCGAAACAGTACAATTGGTTGGTACTTTGATGATAGCTGTGAATGGTAGCGGTTATGGCAATAATGGGCCAATGGGAGATTAAAGGGGACATATTCATTATCTTCTATGGCCCAACCTAACTTTATCTTATGATAGACTTTGAATTGATGTTGCATAAAATTGTGGCTACTCTGTATGTTGAAAATTACAAGAACAGGAATCAATGGTATAAGTGTCAATTTATCGGATTGTTCCACATTTTTTATCATATGGGAAGAATAGGTAATTTAAATTTAACTGTTTTAAATCTGGTATCCATGATACCTGTAAGTTTATTGAAAACCGAATAAGATGGCGAATTCAAATTTTAAATTAAATTGTTCCTTCTATTTTGGGAAATGTGGACCTGTACAATAAATCCGAACCTACCCAATGAGTATTATAGAAAAAAATACAACTGAATAAAAAGAGCTCATAAAATATTGAAAATCTGCCCACGTCTCAAGAAATATATTTCACAATTTATTTACACCTCCTGACATTTACAGTTACACTCAAATCATTCAGTCTGATATACTTAACAATTCAAATATTCATTAAATTTTAAATGATAATATTTTAACAATTCAGTTTAGGTTGTAAGATGCAGGATAATCTAATGGATATTGCAGGAAGCTTTTATTTTATCTAATCATTCAGTAATTTTATTTATATCGAATAGAAATGCATCGTACATTCAAAGATAGAGTTGATGTTCTATATTTATGAGATACTATTCGCCTATCTGAAGTAATTATTCGAAATCTAAAGTTGAATCATGATGAGAAACAGAATTGGAATATTCTAAATAAACACTAATATTGTGGGACGTTACTTTAAAAATACATATAGACTATAAATAGATATTGTATGAATGTTCTTCGCCGTATAAGCTTATCCCTTGTGGAATATTATTTGAACTAGATCATGTGCACTTGGTAGAGCGCATACCTTCGCCGCGGCTTTGTCCCAAAATTTAATAAGCTGCCAACTGGAAAATAACCTATTGTCCCATAAAGTTTCATGCAATATGGTTTGATACTTTTTGAGTTATTGAGTTATAAATGACCTTGACCTTCGACCAGATTGCTCAATATGGTGCAATACTTTTGGAGTTATATATGACCAAGTCCTTGATCTTTTACCAGGCAGTTGTCCACTATGGCAGTCGTCCGCATGGCAGTTATCCGCATGGCAGTTGTCCGCATGACAGTTGTCCGTACACCCGCCGAGACACAATTCAATGATTCCGCGGCAGGAGCTGCGGAAAACCGTAAACCTCATAAATACTACACCCATGGTGATGATTATAAATTGGAGCCAATTTCTGTAGATACTACAGGAGTTTACGCCAGTACGACCTCCTGAATCTTGAAGTTTATATTTAGACGCCTCCTTTAGACAACGAACGATACAAGTCTGCCTGGTTCCGACAGCGAAAAGCTCTTGTGATCCATAGAGCATCCTTTCAGCCGCGATGGAGAGGTTTTTGGGCGGTCGAGTTCACCCCTTCCGGGCGTTTTCATCCCCATTTTAGGACTTCAATCATAAGTTACTCAAAAAAATTTCTTCTTCTGTATAATGATTATATTATTTTTTGTTTCCAACGGAAAAATATTTCTGCTTTAAATTTTAAAAATATCTGAAGATACATACCATGAGTGGATGGTTAAGTTGCATCATTATTAATAGCATTTACTGGATAATGATAATAATAATTTAGTACACTACATAGAATGTATAAATAAATACCTTTACTGATCTAATTACCTAACTGTTAAATATTTCTAACAGGATCATTTAATCTGAATGAGAAAATTGCATGACTGAACTACAGCTCTCTTGTTAACAGAATTGAACAAACATAAAACTATTATTTGAAACTTTAATAGTTTTTTCTTATAATATTATTATATACATCTATTAATGGAAACTAATGGTTGTTTGAAATCAAAGGCACAATTTATGCGAATAAAAAATGATAAACTGGCCTACAATAAAGAAAAAATTAGTAAAATAAATTTTAAATCGTTAAAACGTTATTCTTTATATGAATTCAACCTCCAAGTTTATACTGTGTTATAATAAATGATTTTTTAAATTATATTTAGGAATGGATAAGTGATGTATCAGATGAATACTTATGAATTTATTTTTGTGACGAAAATATATAAATAACATAATTTTTATCATAAAAAAATATTTAAAGATAATTTCATGAAAATATATCAAATACAATAATATTTTTTTTACCAAAAAAATGTACTAAATGTACTAAAATTATTTACATATTTTGAAAATATACATCATTTTGTTCTGCAGATAAAAAATTAAAATATCTTGCCCATCTGGATAGCAATGCCTATAATTAAAAAAATGAGATACCTATAAGCATATTTTTCATGCTTAACCCTCAAATAAAACTGGGTATTTTCATACTCTATTCCTCTTGTAATATAGAGCAACTATCCTCCTGTAAAATAACGTTTAAATAATTAGATGAAGAACATCAAATGTAGCAAAACAAGTTACAGATGTGAAGACTCTTTTTTTGGGCTGAAATGTAAGTAGAAAATACTTAGAAAAATGTGATAGCAGGAAGATTTTCAATTAATTAATTAATTTACAAAGGGTTAAACGCCTGTTTCGAAAGAAAAGGCCGTATTGCTGATGTCAAAAGAAAATTAAAAAGAAGGACTGGAAAATATATTCTAACACAAGTTAGTGCAGAGAATAAGTAAATTGAAATGCAAAATTTATACAAGAATATGAATTGAATAAATTAAATTGGTTTCATAAATACATATTGGTGATAAAAATATAACAATAAAGTAATTTAATGATCAATATGAATAATAATATTACACAATTTGATATACTAAATAATGTATAAAAAATATATGATGTTATATAATATATGAAAATACACGGTTAAAAATAACAAGATTAGTTATAAATTCAATACAGATTGAAGACTTAATACAACAACCTAATGTTGTAAATGTGGGTCATACTGAACAGTGAACGGTTAAGACAAACACCAACAGCTGTAAATAAATTGCATAGTGATCGGTTAGAACCATCACCACAAGTTGTAAATAAAGTGAATAGTAAAGAGTCACAATAACAACAAAAAGTTGTAAATAATGTGCACAAAGAGTTAAAAAAAACATCAATAATTTTAAATAAAGTGCACAGTGAAGGGTTAAAATCCGACAGATTTATTTACAAGTTGTTCAAACTTGCATAATTTATCTAACTGATTCACATAATATTGTATGCAGATTAAGATTTGAATATTAGCTACACCGCAGGTGTACCTTACACAATATATTACTGTATACTTTAGATGTTCATTGCTAGCACCACTTCATTGAGAGCTTCTTAGTGCTTAGGTATCTATTATACTCCCTGTGTTATCCGATTAACTGTCTAAGAGAAAGAGGTACTTGTCTCGTAACTGTCTTAGAGACAGAGGTACTTGTCTCTTAACTGTCTCAGAGACAGAGGTACTTGTCTTTTAACTGTCTCAGAGACCGAGGTACTTGTCTTTTTATCTGTCTTAGAGAAAGAGTTACTTGTCTCATAACTGTCTTAGAGACAGAGGTACTTGTCTCGTAACTGTTTTAGAGACAGAGGTACTTGTCTCTTAACTGTCTCAGAGACATAGGTACTTGTCTTTTAACTGTCTTAGAGAAAGAGTTACTTGTTACACATTTGGCCTTAATATGTCTGCATAATAATGAACAAGTATTCCCGTACCTCTTGTGAATTGGTTATTTACATTGAATTATGATTTTCTGTTTATATGTTCTAGTTTTAAAATTGTGATCTTGAATACCAGTGAAGAGAAATAGTGGTATGGCGCCAGTCGGTGGTTTACTTAGATCGCCGCCTCCCTCTTCCAAGCTCCGATCAAAGGGGGGAACCTCTGACCCCGGAATGCAGGCCTTGCCTCTGGGCGGTACTTACTGTGTTGAGAGTGCTTTGAATGCGGCAGAGTCTGAGGATAAGTGTGGTAAGTGTAGGTCTGACGTTCGGGATGATCAGAGTGGAATTCTTTGTGAGGTATGTGAAGTGTGGTACCATAGTGAGTGTGGTGGCCTAAGAAAGAAAGACTATGAATATTTTTGCACTAAGGGATCCCCAGTGTGGGTTTGTGCAGGATGTGGAGGTGTAGTGAGGGGAGCTGGTGAGAAAATAAAGAGACTTGAGACTGAAAATGAGGATCTAAAGAGAGAAAATAGGGAGACAATTGGGAAACTTAATGACTTGTTTGATCGGATGAGTGAAATGAAGGAAGATATCAAGAAGGAGATAAGAGAGGAGATAATAAGTATGGTTTCCGATAAGAATAATAATGGGGAGATGATGCATGTCTTACAACCGACTCCTAGCCTGATAAATGAAAGTAATCAAGGGGTAATGGTGAGTGATATCAGAAGAGAGGTGTTGGTTGGGGTAAAAGAGGAAGAGGAGAAGAGAAAGAGAGAATGTAATATTGTTATTCATGGATTGAAGAAGTCTAGGGAGAGAAGTGATAAGGAAATCTTTGAGGGACTAGTTAGGGATCAACTTGGACTGATGGATATTGTGGTGGAAGAGGTGGTCAGACTGGGTAAAGAGAAAACCTCCAGGGATAGAGAGGGAAATGACCAGGTAAAGCCTCCACCAACTTTGGTAAAAATGAGGACTTCCGGGCAGAAATGGGCAGTAATTGGTAGGGCAAAGAGGCTGAGAAATGCTGGAGAAGATTTTAGGAGGGTGATGATAGTGCCTGATTTGACTGTAAGGGAAAGAGAAGAAGATAAAAAGATAAGAGATGAGCTAAGGAGGAGAAGAGATGATGGTGAAAGGGGAATCTATATAAGCAAAGGAAAAATTGTACATAGAAATATAGATGGCGATGGAGGGGGTGAGGAATGAAGTGGGGAGAGTGGGATGGGAAAGGCAGCTGGTTGTGAAGGTCTCAGAGATGTGATAAAAGATGTGGACTTGTTGAGATTTAAGGGTGGTAGGGGAGCTGGAAGAGGAGGAAGCAAGATGGTCAGAATTGATCTGATAAATGTTCAAGGCTTGACAGATGTTAAGATGATTGAAATTGGAAGGATGTTGGGAGAAGATAGACAGAGTAATGAAGTGAGAGTGATAGGTTTAGTGGAGACGCATGAAAAATACAGGAGAGTAGAATGGGGAAGTGAAATTATGCTAATACAGAAGATGAGAGATATGGAAGATAAAAAAGGAGGAGGTCTTATGTTATTAACTAACGATCTGGAGAGTGTTGAGATTGAGGAGAGAGATTGCGATTGCAGAGATGTACTAGTAGCAAAGGTGGAGATTGGGGATTTCAATTTCGTCTTAGTATTGGTGTATTTGGACACAAGAGATGTCAATAGAAACTTAAATATATATGAGAAATTAAATGAGATTATGAGTGGAACTCCAGAAGGTGAGGCGTGTTTGGTGATGGGCGACTTCAATGGACATGTGGGATACCTCGGAGACCAGGAAATAAACAGGAATGGTGATATGATGCTGGATTTTATGGAGAGGTGGATGTTGGTCATGTTGAACGCGGATGAGGGATGTGAGGGACGGTACACAAGAGTTCAGGGGGAGGTGAAGAGTGTAATTGATTTCTATCTTGTGAATGAGTGTATGTATGGTAAGTTTGAAAGTTTGGTTATTGATGAGAAGAAAGAGAGGTACGATATGTCCGATCACTGCTATATGTCAGGAATGTTCTGTATAAGGGAGGAGAATGTTAGAGATGATGATAGAGAGTGGGAGGTGAGGGAGTATTATAAGGTGGATGACAGGGAAGTAATGAGAGATTTTGTTAATAGAGTAGAGGAGGAGATTCAGAACCTAGAAGATTTGAAAGTTTCTGATCTGGAGAGGGTGATAAGAGAGAAAGCTGAAGAATGCCTGAAGAGAAAAGTGAGAAGGAAAATTGAAAGAAATACCAAAAAACAAGTGGAGCCAGCATGGATAAATGAGAACATTAGACAAGAGATAAAATATAGAAGGTTGCTAAATAGGAAGAGATGGAAGGCAAGCAGTGGAGAGGAGAGAGAAAGGTGCTGGGATGCTTACCAAAAGCAAAAGAAGGTAGTGAAACAGTTAGTAAGAGAGGAGAAGGGAAGTTATGAAAAGAGAATGGCAGAGGAGGTTAAGAGGGAAAAAAATGGAGGAAAAATGTGGAAAATGATTGGGAAGCTAAAAGGAGAAACTAGTGGTCACAAGAGGAAGAAACTATATGGGGAGAATGGAGTGGAGGTGGTGGAGGAGGAAGATGAGGAGGAGGTGATGATGGAGGCTTGGAGGAGTATTTACCAGAGAGAAGAAAACCAAATAACTGAGGCTTGGAATGAAGTAGCAAAGAGAGAGTATGAGGAGAGAAGAAGGGAGGAGATGATTATGCAGGAAGCTAGCAGAGCAGAGAGGATGAGAAGGGAGATTCCAGGAGTGCCTGTGCTGAGAGTAGTCGAGGGAGTGGAGGAGTGGATGAGGGATGTCAAGTTTGGAAGAGAGGATGTGAGAAGGAGAGTACAGAAAATAAGAAAGGGTAAGCAGCCAGGTTTGGATGGGATTAAGGGTGAGATTTATAAGGCTTTGGTAGAGAGTGAGGTGTGTGTTGATGGGATGGTTGAGGCATACAATAGGGTTGTTGAGGGAGGTGAGATTGAAGAGGGGTGGAAGATGTCCAAAACCATCATGCTTCCAAAAATTAAAAAAGCAAGTGCTAAGCAGCATCGTCCTATAGCACTCACAAATTCCGGCTATAAGATTTTTATGGGCATGGTGAAGGACAAGATGGTGGAGCAGGAAATTTTTGATGAGAGGGTGGGTAGCTTGCAGGCTGGGTTCACAGAAGGAAGGAGGATGGAGGAGAATCTGTTTTTGCTGAGGCACTGTGTGGAGGAGAGTTTTAGGAGGAGGGAGAGATTGGTGGTTGTGGGGATTGATTTTTGTAAGGCATTTGATAGCATAGGAAGGAAGGCATTGGTGGAGGGATTAAAATACTACAAGTGTGATCCAAGGGTGATAGAGGTGGTATCGAAGTTGTATGAAGGTGACAAGACGAGGGTGTGGCGAGAGGGGGTAGAGCTTGGGGAGATCGAGGTGAAGAGTGGCATCAGGCAGGGCTGCACCGGATCACCTCAGATGTTTGTGATGGTAGTGGGGATGATAATAGAGAGAATACTGAGGAGTGGACTGGGATACAGGAGCGGAGGAGTGAGGGTGCCGGTGCTGTTTTATGCTGATGATGGCCTACTAATGGCAAGAACGGTGAGGGAAGCAGAGCAGATGATAGAGATGCTGGAGGATAGTGCAGGAAGGTGTGGTATGAAAATTAATAGGGATAAGAGCAAGTGCTTAATTTTCAATGGAGGAGGAGAGAGGTTGGACGAGGTTGGGGGGGGGGTTGGTGTGGTGGAGGAGATGAGATATCTTGGGGTGTTGGTGACAGCAAAGAAGAATTGCTTTGGGGTGTATAAGGAGGAGCGGTTGGGTGTGGCGAGGAAGATGGCGAATGTGACATATTCTGTTGTCGGGAGGTCTTGTGACAGGTTGCTGATGGGAAAGACCTTCTGGAAGAGTGTGGTACTCCCGAGCGTGTTGAGTGGAAGTGAGGTGATGGTGTGGACGAAGGCTGAGAGGGAGAGGTTGCAGAGAGTGGAGAATGGGGTGTGGAGGAGGGTGCTGTGCGCACCATCATATGCACCAATTGTGACACTCCAGGGTGAGGTGGGCAGCTCGTCTGTGGAAGCGAGGGACATGAAGGTCAAGCTAAAATTTGCCAGATATGTGTTGGAGACAAAGAATGTGGTGCTGAGGGCGGTGTTTGAGAGGATGAGAGCTGGAGGATGGGTGTGTCCCTGGATGAAGTTGGTGAACAGCTACCTGGGGGAACTTGACATGGGATGGGGGGAGCTTGGGGAGATTCGGATGTGTGATATAGTGAGAAGAGTAGACGTGTGGGAGGAGAGAAGGTGGAGGAGAGAGTTGAATGGGAAGACATCGCTTGTTCACTATAGGATGAAGAATGGAATAGGAGGGGAATCGTACGACAATAGCTGGGGAGCACAGCTGCTCTTCCGAGTGAGGAGCAACACTCTGAGGTTGGGGTGGAGGTCAAGGTTCTGGGGGGGTGAGGTTGGATGTGGGGTGTGTGGAGCGGAGGAGGAGACCTTAGAGCATTTCATCCTTGAGTGCCCGGAGCTGGAGGGAATAAGGCGTAGGTATGGGGTAAGAACGATGGAGGGGGTGATGGCATTTGGAAGTTTGGACAATGGGGAGATTTGTAAGTTTTTGGAGGTGGCATGGATGGCCAGGGCGAGGTTCGTTGGTGAGATGTCCGTGGGGTGAGGTGTGTTGGATGGGTGAGGGGGGGTACGGCCCTGCGGAAGGTGTATGAGAGGAGGTGAGGTGAATGAAGACGAGCTGGTGGCGATGAGAAGCCAGCACCGGCGAATTAATTCCAGTTCCAGTTCCAGTTCCAGTTGTCTCATAACTGTCTTACAGACAGAGGTACTTTTCTCATAACTGTCTTAGTGACAGAGGTACTTGTATCTTAACTGTCTTAGAGACAGAGGTACTTGTCTCGTAACTGTCTTAGAGACAGATTTACTTGTCTCTTAACTGTCTTAGAGACAGAGGCACTTGTCTCATAACTGTCTGAGAGACATGGGTACTTGTCTCTTAACTGTCTTAGAGACAGAGGTACTAGTCTCGTAACTGTCTTAGAGACAGAGCTACTTGTCTCTTAACTTTCTTAGAGACAGAGGTACTTGTCTCATAACTGTCTTAGAGACAAAGGTACTTGTCTCTTAACTTTCTTAGAGACAGAGGTACTTTTCTCTCAACTGTCTTAAAGACAGAGGTACTTGTCTCATAACTGTCTTAGAGACAGAGGTACTTGTCTCATAACTGTCTGAGAGACATGGGTACTTGTCTCTTAACTTTCTTAGAGACATGAGGTACCCGTCTCGTAACTGTCCTAGAGAAAGAGGTACTTGTCTCTTAACTTTCTTAGAGACAGAGGTACTTGTCTCGTAACTGTCCTAGAGACAGAGGTACTTGTCTCATAACTGTCTTAGAGACGAAGGTACCAGTCTCGTAACTGTCTTAGAGACAGAGGTACTTGTCTATTAACTGTCTTAGATACAGAGGTACTTGTCTCGTAACTGTCTTAGAGACAGAGGTACTTGTCTCTTAACTGTCTCAAAGACAGAGGTACTTGTATCGTAACTGTCTTAGAGACAGAGGTACTTGTCTCTTAATTCTATTAAGAGACACAGGTTCTTGTCTCGTAACTGTGATAGGGAAAGTACGAGTGTAAAGAATAATGTAATATAATGAAAGAATAGTTCTCTTTTTATTTAAATATATTAATACATCTACAAATTGGTAAGAATAAATCGACTGTAATAGAAATAAGCCTCTTTATCATGCAGATAAATCATTCCTAGAAATTGATCTAATAAAGTCTACGGAGATTGCAAATATCATTTAATTTACTTAATCTAATTCATTTTTTTTCCAAAAACCGTAATTAGAAGAATATAGGTTTACTTTTATTTTTATTTTGAGTGAAAATTATCGGTAAAATGATCTTTTAAAAAAATTCAGATATCTAATGAGGTAATAATGATTAATAATAGTGATAAAATTACATAAATTCTACATATACATAGTAAGAACAGTATTTGAGTTACTTTTTTAATTGAAATTATTTGAATTCAATAATTATAATTATTTTATGAAGTTTTCATTCCTAATTCCCAAGAATGTTCGAAACTGTTTTAAAGAAAGACGATTAAAATTAGTGTAAAAAAAATCAAGAAGCACTGATATATTTCCGTAGTCAAAATTGGAATCACGATAACTGACAGGATATTTTTGCATAAATTTATCAACTGAAAATAACAAAATATTTTCCATAATGAAATTACTATAGTAATATAAAACCCAAACAATGAATAATTAATTACTAAAACAATTTAAAACTCAAAAACTATCCCTTAAGTACTAATTTTCCTACTGAATTAGGCAGTATTATTTCACAACTGAAATATTTCTAATAAATTACTAAAAAAAATTCACTTCTACTCTATCAGAGTTACTGAAATAAAATACCATATCTTTACCCTTGGCTTGCAATTCATTTTGCGAATAAACTAGCTGCAGATGTTCATATTTCAAAGTCTCGGGAGATACGAAACATATTGCACTACATTGAACCTTTTACGGGAAATGACCTAATCTTGCCATGTCTGTTATAAATAGCATGCAGTAAATCACTGGTATTATCGTAATGTGCCATTCACTGGTATTATCGTAATGTGCCATTCACTGGTATAATCGTAATGTATCATTCACTGGTATTATCGTAATGTATCATTCACTGTAATATTTCAGGAATTAGTGAAATTAGTTGATCCCCTAACGATATCGAGGGAATATTCCAGGAATAAGTTAAAATTTGTTGATCTCCTGACGATATCGAGGGAATATTCCAGGAATCAGTGAAATTGAGTTTATCCCCTAACGATATTGAGAAAATATTCCAGGAATTATTGAAAATCAGTTGATTCCCTACTGATATCGAGGGAATATTCCAGGAATTAGTGAAAATAGTTAATCCCCTTACGATATCGAGGGAATGTATCAGGAATTAGTGAAAATTAGTTGATCCCTTAAGGGGTCTAGGAAAATTGATCGAAAGCAATTAACCGAAAACAATTTATCGAAAGCAATTGGTCGAATGGAAAATTGATCGAATGGAAAATTGGTCGAAAGGAAAATTGATCGAATGGAAAATTGGTCGAAAGGAAAATTGATCGAATGGAAAGTTTATCGAATGGAAAATTGATCGAAGGAAAATTGGTCGAAATGAAAATTTGTCGAAAGGAAAATTGGTCGAATGAAAAATTGATCGAAAGGAAAATTGATCGCACAACAATTGATCGAAAGGAAAGTTGATCGAATAGATCAGGTTCATTTTTTCTTCCATTTGTGAGTGCAGCAACTGGTGCTTAGTGTCCCTTTTTGTTAGATTCCTTGGTAAGTGACTGCACTCACAGATTAACTTTTCTGCATCCATGAGCATTGTCACTGACGGTGTTAAGTGACTTTATTCATGAATCCACTTTTCTTTATGACTGCTTCTTTCTATCTCTTGTATTTAATTCATTTTTGCCGTCAGTGATATGGCTTTTGGTTCCCAAACAGACGTTAAATCTATACTAAATTAATTAATTATTCAACTTTCAATTCACAAGTTATCTAGAACTACCTAAATTCTAGAACTAAAAAAAACTAAAAGTTCTCCAAATTATAATACATTCCACAGCATATAATTCTCTGTTATAGAAAAACAGTTGGTCGAAGAAATGTTATATATAGATTATTATTATATATTATTGTTATATAGATTATTATTATATATTTTTGTTATATAAATTATTATTATACATAAATCATGGTAACAAGATCTACTAGCTGTAACATATTGGAAGAAACTTTCTCTGGTAATCCATGGTTTTAATTGTCATTGTAAATTAGTGTAAATAGATCCAATATCATTTTCGATCAACTTTTTTCTGTCAATTCTCCAGTCAATCAATTGTTGTTCTACCAATTTTCCTTTAGATCAATTTTCCATTCGCCCAATTTTCCTTTCGATCAATTTTCCTTTCGATCACTTTTTCATTCTACCAATTTTCCTTTAGATCAATTTTCTATTCGATCAATTGCTTTCGATATATTGTTTTCGGTTAATTGTTTTCGATCAATTTTCCAGATCCTATCCCCTAAGGATATCGAGGGAATATTCAAGGAACTACTGAAAATTAGTTTAACCCTATCGATTTCGAGGGGATATTCCAGGAATAAATGAAAGTAAGGTGGTTGCTTAACGATATCGAGGGGATATTCCAGGAATAAAAGAAAATTAGTTTCTCCACTAACAATATCTAGGGGAAAGTCCAGGAAAAAATTAATATTAGTATATCCCATAACGATATCAAGGGAATAATCCAGGGATAACGGGAAATTATATGATCCCCTACCGATATCAAGGGAACATTCAAGAAATTACTGATCAATTACTGAGGATCCCCTAGTGATATCAAAGGGATATTCCAAAAATAAATAAAAAATAGTTGATCCCTTAGAGAAAACGAAAAATATTTCTGGAATTATAGAAAATTAGATGATCCTCTACCGATATCGAGGGAATATACCAAGAACAAATGAAAATTAGTTGAACCCTTAACGATATCGAGGGATATTCAAGGGATTAGTGAAAATTAGTTGATCCCCTAACGATATCGAAGTAATTTTCAAGGAATAAGTGAAAATCAGTTATTCCTATAACGATATCGATGTAATTTTCGTGGAATTAGTGAAAATTAGTTGGTCCTTTAACGATATCGAGGGTATAATCATGGAATTAGTGAAAATTAGTTGATCCTCTAACAATATCGATGGTATATTCATGGAATTAGTGAAAATTAGTTGGTCCCCTAACGATTTCGAGGGAATATTCCAGGAATTAATGAAAATTAGTTGATCCCCTTCCGATATTGAGGGAATATTCAAGGAAATAGTGAAAATTAAATGATCTCTTAAAAATATAAAAACAAAACAATTATAAAAGGAAAAAAAATCATTGAAATATAAAACTTTATTTATCGATGATAGATACACTAAAGATGCACTCGAGTTATCATATTGCATGAAGTTCATTCGTAATCTTATTTTACTATATCCAGGATGGTCCAGTGAATAGCGTCACCAGCAGGAGGCAAGGAGTTGTGGGTTCGCATCCCCGAAACACAATTTCATTTATTTCTCCATTTTTTTCCATTTAATTTGTATATAGTAATATCTATCATTAAACTAATTCATATGTATATGCTAGGAAATATTAATTTTGGTATGCTTCTCTCTATATCCTTGATCTTTTCTTGATATCCAGGGAGATTCAGAGAATATTTCCATTCGTTCCCCTTGATATCGAGGGTATTTCTCCTCACTATCTCATTTTTATCCTTATATTTATCGAGGAAATAATGATTTCGGTATTCTTCGCCCTTCCCTTGATCTCGAGGGAATATTCCATTGATAATATATTTAAATCCCATTACTATTCATTCGATATCACTTGGAGGGTGACCGGAAAATTCGACGCCGGGCAATCTTCTGCGGACAATTCGCCGTGAGGAAAATTCGCTGGTAGAACAATTCGCCACCGAAACAACTCGACGTGTGATATATGTTCTACTGTCGCATACACCATTTATTTATAAAAAAAATATTTTCATAAATTTATTATAATATTTTCTTAGCAGTATTTTAAAATGTTTTCTTTTCCATTTCAAAAGTAAAATTTAATTAATGTTCTTTAAAATTATTATGTAAACATATTTTGTGTTGTAAATTAAATATAGTTTTCTTCGTTCTATTTGAAAGTATTTTTCTAAAAGTAATTTGCTATTGGAAAGATAACAAGTTCAGGTGTCTTCTTTAATACGGTTAATGACTTATAAAAATTAATTTAGTTTAAAACTAGTACATTAGTGGAAATAAGGGTTATTTAACTACGAAGTCTTAGATTTTTGTCTCAGGTAGACTAGTAAGTTGTATTCACTATCACCTCTTCATTTTCCTCTTCTACTCCTTTTCATTTCATTCCCTGGTAAGTGATAGGCTGATTGCATCGACGAAGTAGCTTTTCTGCATTCATGAATATGGTCACGGACTGCATGCTGGTTGGTTCCTTTGTTCGAGAAACTAGAAAGCCCTTCGTTTCGGAGCAGACGTTAAATGCTTCTAAATTTATATAAATAGCTCTAATATATTTCGCGGCCTGAAATATTATCATAAATATAACAAAAGAAACTAATTTATTGAAATAATGAAATTTGTCTACTTCTGTTTTATGCGAGTCTTGAACGTATAGAAACAAATCATTGTTCAATTTTTCTTTTTAAATATATGTAATTGATGTATACGCCAGCAAAACATTAATTAGGCGGCGAGTTGTCCTGGCGGCGAGTTAAATTTTCCTTTCGGCAAGTTATCCTCACGGCGAATTGTCGGCGGCGAGTTGTCCGGTGACGAATTGTCCGGCGGCGAGTTGTCCTAGAACCCACTTGGGGATATCCCCATTTCGCAAACATGTCAAAATGGGGGATTCTCTGGATAACGCTGGAGATATCGAGATAATATCAAAATGGAATTTCCTCAGAATATCCAAGGAATAATTTTTTGTTACCTGGCATTATCCTAATGTATCACTCACTGGTATTATCGTAATGTATCATTCAATTGTATTATCGTGATGTATTACTCATTGGTATTATCGTAATGTATCATTCAATAATTGTATTATCGTAATGTATCATTCAATGGTATTATCGTGATGTTTCACTCACTGGTATTATCGTAATGTATCACTCACTGGTATTATCGTAATGTATCATTCACTGGTATTATCGTTATGTATCATTCACTGGTATTATCGTAATGTATCATTCACAGTTATTATTTTAATTTTTCAATCAACGGTATTATCGTAATGTATAGTTCACTGGCATTATCGTAATGTATCACTCACTGGTATTATCGTAATGTATCATTCACTGGTATTATCGTGATGTATTATTCACTGGTATCATTGTAATGTATCATTCTCTGGTATTATCGTGATGTATCATTCATTGGTATTTTCTTGATGTATCATTCACTGGTATTATCGTATTGTATCAATCACTGATATTATCGTGATGTATCATTCACTGGTATTATCGTGATGTATCATTCACTGGTATCATCGTGATGTATCATTCACTTGTATCATTGTAATGTATCGATCACTGGTATTATCGTGATGTATCATTCAGTGGTATTATCGTAATGTATCATTCACTGGTATTATCGTGATGTATCATTCAATGGTGTTATTTTTATTTTTTAATATTTTATTTTAAGTAGTTAGTTTATTGATATATTTCTGTTTTTAATTAATACATTTAAGGGGAGTGACCATGGAAAAATTTCTAAATTGTATCATTTGTTTCATCTTTCATAAATAGGTAGCTAACAACCTTATAAATGATTGTACAAAAAACAGAATTCTAGAGTGTGCCTGTGTGAAGCTATGGCCCTGGGAAGAGGGGAGAAGGGGGTGGGTATAGCGCTCTGTTAGTTCGAATAACTCGGTTTTTATGGGTCTAATCGGAAAAAGGCCGTGAACAAAAACGGTAGGGAATTCAATTTTGTATATATATATGATTACGAAGTTTTAGAACCGTAGCTTCTTTAATAATTTTTATTTCAAAAACATGGTCGGTCTCCAATAACTTCGGATGCCATTTTGAGGCACTTCAAAATAGCCGCAAATTTTGGTATTCAAACATCTAAGGCTTGATTTTAGTTTAAGCTACGGCATTGCGGTATTTTGCATTCGAATCTCCAGGAAATTATCTAAAACTGAATTTGAGTTTTGTTCGAATTTCAAATTATTATTTTTAAATATGAAATTAAAAAAAAAATATTCTTATTTTTTCGAAAATAATCAGATGTTCGAACAAAACTCACGTTCATTTCTAGACCATCCTCTTGAGAATCGAATGCAAAAAACTGCAATGCCGTAGCTTCAGCCAAAAGGGAGCTGTAGGCCTTACGAAAAAGGGTCGAAATCCGTTCGATATTGGAATAATTCGTTTTGTTTGGGTCGAATCGAAAAAATGCCACCATTAAAATCAAAAGAGAATTCAATTTTACATATGTGTACCAAGTTTCAGAACCGTAGCTTCATTAATAAAAAAGTGTTCAAAAACCATGGTCGGTCCCCTAATAGAAAGGTTTATTTAATGAATCTAAAGAGCTAAATACAGTTTTATATTTGATTTATTTCTGTTGATTGATATTTGTTTTACAGACACAAAGATCATGTTTGGTGTGCGAGGGACATTTTGTAGAGATAACATTTACTTTAAGTCATCACTCTTTTTCCAGTGTATATCTTTGATACATACAAACTCACACAAGCAAATGTACACCCAAAGTTGCCAGACGTTTCGTCAACGAATTTTCTCAAAGAGGATATTAACACACTCCAATATTTGGGAACCCCGACCATCTCTGCCATGTCATTGAACAATCATAAAGGGTGCAGTACAACAAATTAATGGATACAACAAACTACATTGCTGCAATTTATGTTTACTATGTTAATATCTCCTTGTGGAAAATTTGCCATCGAATCGTCTTGTCGATGTTACATCAAGTCGACGAAATGTCGGTGGACGAAATTTCCTTCAGAGAAAAATCTGCATACCACACACAAACATACTCACAAACACAACAGGTTCCAAAATGCAATGAATCATTGTGGCTTAACTATGATATATTACATGCCTGCATTGAAAAGATCTTGTATCAAAAAATATTAAAGGCGTAAATTATGGTTGGGCCTCGTAAGAAAGAGCCGTACATAAATATTCTCTGGCCTCATTATAACTTTCCATTTAGTATATGTATTGTATACGTTTTTTCAGAAGTGTTGGTGACATATTTCAAGTCCTAATATTATCGGTAGTAATATGTAATATAAAATCAACTGGTACGGATTTAAAGTTGATTTATATAAGATTCTCTGTAATGTTAAATATTTTCAAGTCCTTATTTGTTTTCGCTATATAAAATCATTATGGCAGCGAGTGAGGAGGGTATCCGGTAAATTCATCGCGTGGTAAATACATCGCATAGTAAATTCATCGCGTGGTAAAATCATCGCATGGTAAATTCATCGCATGGTAAATTTATCGCATGGTACATTATATATATAAAATTAAATTGATAAACTTAAATATACTTTTTGCAAATTATCGCACCAACGTTACTTTATTTTTCGATGGATTAGGGTAACTTGTTTGCACGAATCTGTGATGTTAGTTTATTTTAAATCATTGGATTTTAGTAATAGAATGTCATATATAATTTTCGCATGTATATCATTCAATTAATATTTAATTTAAACTATTTAATGTGTGAGTATACTTGCATAAAATTTATTAATTTATAGTTTTGCATATTTTGCTACACCTCTTTGAAAATATGATCTGCAAAGCATAATTGCCTCAGTAAATGGGAACCAGGTTTTCTAATTATTTAAGAGGTATTGATTAATGATTACAATTTATCTTTTTAAAAGAAATTTAGATATAATTATTTTTTGTGCAGTTGTAACGATAGAATTTAATCTTTAATATTAACGTTTTGCTTTAGAAACATACCCATATATTATTTCGTGGACCGACAATTGTGCCACGACAATTGGGCACAAGACAGTTGGCCCCAGGACAATTAGGCCCCAGGACAATTGGTCCCCGGACAATTGGGCCCAAGGACCAATATATTATTTGCCCATTTTTTCAGAGTCTACAGTATCAACCTAATTTAAGATCATTGCTACCGTAATAACTAGGAATGTGACAATATGCGTTTGGTATAAAAATGTAGTCTTGAGCATAATTGAAATATAGAATATTCCCAATATGAAAAAAACATCCTTTTTGTGAAAAATAAATATCTTTTAATAGAAGATTTTCATTTCATGAATAAATAGTTTTATTCTTTTAAATTACTATAATTTTCTGTTCCGAGATAGGTCATGTAAGCAACATATTTCCAAGTTACAGTACTTCTATAGTGAACTCCTGTGAAGTAAATGAGTTAGGATGTAGCAAATAGAAAATAAGAATGTATCTATTTTAGATGAAGAGATAATATAAAATAATAATGTGATTATTTAAAGATAGCCCTGGCCTACCAAGACATGCTGAAATTATAGGAATATACAAGTCGAATTAAAGTCAACGTGAATTTGTTAAAACCTGTTCACTGTTCAGTGTTCAGTATAGAATAGTTTTATAAATTAGTATTACAAACGGTATTTTCACAATCTCATTTTATCCCTACAACTCTTAAATTCTTCTTAGTTCAATGTAACGAAAATTCACAAGACATGATTCCAGTAAATAAAAATAATTTAAATACTTAAAGTATTTTCATTACACCGAAACATGATATCAGTATACAAATGTGATTTAACATTATCAAGTACCTATATCAAACGAATTTGAAAATTACAAACAAATTTTTGGAGAATATAAAACATATTTCAAAGATAATGTTATCACTACCCTAATAATAACAAAGTAACACTTTTTTATTGTTTCTTCTGCTCAATTTTTTATGGGTTCAATTATTTTGGAGCCCAATTGTCGTGGGCCCAATTGTCGTGAGCTCAATTGTCCTGGGGACCAATTGTCTTTGGCCCAATTGTCAGTTCACCATATTGTCATTATAGAAAAAAATCATCTTTTATTTACCTCTCTATTATCTATATTATCTACCTTCCTTTTATCATAGATGATTTATTATGCGATGAATTTACCTGCGATGAAATTACCATGCGATGAATTTACCATGCGATGAATTTACCACGCGATGAATTTACCACGCGATGAATTTACCATGCGATGAATTTATCGCGATGAATTTACTGCGATGAATTTACCCGCGATGAATTTACACTGATCCAGTGAGGAGGATATTCCAACCAGTTTGTTGGAAAACTCTCGTATTTCTATCCCTAACTAATACGGTTCTTGGTCAATTCGCCAAAAACACATTCGCCAAAATCACTTTCGCCAAAAACACATTCGCCGAAATCACTTTCGCCTATAACACATTCGGAGAAAACACATTCGCCACACGACACATTCGCTGAACGACACTTTTACCGAAAAATATGATTATTTAGAAAGGTAAAAGAATTTATCTCATATGTCCAGAAGAAATTACATATAGATGAAGTTGCATATAAGTGTACAAATTACTTTACAGTATTCTACATAATTATTGGTTAAACTTTATGGAATTCACGTTGTTTTAATTAATTCATATAATGCTATTGCTGCATTATTTGTGTCAATTTATTAACTATATACTAATCCAATTTTCTGTGTACGATTATCAGTGATTTTTCTTGTGTGTTGATCTCAATTTACTTTAATCCTTCTCTATATACATTGTTGAATCAGTCTGCTACTGTGAGTAGTTCGTGAAGTTTTCACTATACAGGGTTACCCACAAAAAAGTCTACCAAGTATAAATTCGTATATTTCAACAACTATTGAAGATGCAGTTAAAACAGATTTATTTCTAGGTTCTAAGAATATTCATATAACTATTCCTTATATAAAATATTGACAATATGGAGAAATGTATTTGAGTAGAGTACAAAAAGGAATTGTAAAAATCAATTTTGTTCAGCAACTCCTTTCAAAAAAATGAAAAGTTTATGTTAGAATGAATGTATTAAATATCTCTAAATTTTCAATTTTCAAGATTGAATATTTCGTAAACCTAGAAATAAATCTGTTATATTAACTTCCTTATTGTACTCAAATACATTTCTCCATATTGTCAATATTTTATAAAAGGAATAGTTGAATAGTTATATGTAATTTCATCAATATGTAATTTCATCTGGACATATGAGATAAATTTGCTTACCTTTTTAAATAATCATATTTTTCAGCGAAAGTGTCGTTCGGCGAATGTGTCGTGCGGCGAATGTGTTTTCGGCGAATTTGTTTTCGGCGAATTGACCGGTCACCAATTAATACGCACTGTGACTTGCAATAAATTCAGGATTTAGCGAAAGAATATTTAAAACTTATAAAGAACTATACGAATATATATCACGTGTGCCACTTTCAGTAATTAGATAAGAAAATATGAAGAGTTTAGCTATGATACACATGAATATATATTGATATGATACTCTAATAATTCTTATGTATTTATTCATTATTAAAAAAGTGTGTTTCATCAATAAACTATAAAACGAGCAGCTCGTTGAGCGCTTACCCTCGACGGCACTTATACCTAATCTTAACCATCCAAAAACCTTTGACACAATCGCTATTAAAATTTGATAAAATGGTTTCTGGATAATGAAGAATCGTGCCACCAAATTTCAGGTAATTTGGTTGAATACCATCTGAGTTATTCCAATATCAAGGTTACAGATAAATAAATAGATGCTGACCAAAACATAACCTTTTCCAGTTTTACGAATGTAAATATATCAGTCTGTGCAGAAAAATAAATTTATTCTAAAATTAATTAATAAAGACTATTGAAAAAACATTATATCTAACAGGACAGTAGAATAGTATTTAAATATTCCCTCACGAGTTACGTAAAACTTTCTATTTCGAAAGGAAATATTCATATAAATTAGATGAAGAATTAGAACCTATTTAAAGAATATCAATTACAGATTGGGTTTATAAAAAACTGTCAATTTACTCTCAATGTATTTTCAATTAACAGAAATATGTATATATTTACATTGATGTTAAAATGTGGAAATTTTTCTGTCAGTTATTGTTTTTTTTAAAGTTAAAATGTTGAAACGTTGAATAAATATAAAAGCTATATTTGCTATTGTTTTTGTTCACTTTAATTACTACTGACAGAAATGGTGTAGGGTAGAGAATCAATTACCAAACTAAATATCAAATAAGTTGACTGTGTTTAATTTGCATCTGGAATCACTGTTGGAGAAATAATTATATAGAATTATTGTTCTATAATTATCAAAAATATCATTTTAAACTTTCTAATTATAAATAAGGTTATAATAAAACTATGACCATCCATAATCCAATTTATAGAAGTTTTGAAGCCCGAGAGATGTCAGTTCTGTTAACTTTCATTTATTGCTGATAAAATATCAAATTGAGTCTCAGGAGATACAAAATATTATTATTTTATGTCTATTAACTTCACTAAACTGCTCATGATATGATGGATAAGAACTTATTTTATTTATTAATTTATTTTAATCAATTAGATAAATAATTATTTGAATATGTTAATATTTCACTTCTTATTAGTAAAACGTGTACTATAGTCACTCTTTGCATTTATTGTCAAATCGTATCTAAGATACTATAGCTCTTCCCCTTATAGTTTGACCATATATGGGATACTATAGTTATTTAGTTTTAGTCTGATCGTATCTAGGATACTATAGTTTTTCATTTACAGTCTGATCGTATCTAGGATACTATGGCTCTTCCCCAATTATAGTCTGACTGTATCTGGAATACCATAGTTATTCCATTTATAGTCCGATCGTATATAGAATACTATAGCTGTTCCATTTATAGTCTGATGGAATATAGGATACTATATATTGCTCCTCTTACATTCATAGTCTGATGGTATCTAGGATACTACAGTTCTCCACTTTAGTTGTCATTGGAGTTCAATGAAATTTGAAATAAGTTTAATTCCGTTGTTATTTCTTCAGTTGGCAAAGTTTTCCCGACAATACAGTATTTTTTGTTTCAATAACTATAAAATTCCAGGTAACACATAAAACCTACAAATATTATCAATCAGGGCAAGTTTCCAGTTATAGAACAGTTCCACATTTTCTATCGAATAAGAATTTTTTTAGGAAATTAATACGTCAATTTACCAGGTAAAATATCAATTTATGTAACATTAAATTATTTGGTCTAAAATGTCGAAACGTCCTCTAACTCAAAACTTACGGCCTACAGCAAGGAACTAATATAAAATAGATTAATTACAGAAAAATATCATTCATGCTAATATTTAATTTGAGTAAAATAAATAATCTGTCAACCAAATAGAAAGATAATACTTGAGAAAAGATCTGCTTATATAATACTAGAGACGAAAAATAATCGAACAATAGTTTTCATAAATACAGTTTCTAAATTGATATGATACCTACATCGGTAATTCCATAAATTTCAGCTTACTAGTAATTACTTAATAACTAAATTAGAGACAGTTCCAATTAAATCTATTTTGCATAACTTTAATAGTGGTCTTATTGACATGATATGGTATGCTTTTGGAACTAAACTTCTCAAAAGTGGCAGTTGTTTACATTTCAACTACATGAAAATATTCATATCATTTTCAAATATAAATAATTTATCTAGTGTTTCTGTGAATGACCCACACTGAAACTGTTGTAATTTGCTCATGATTACAGCCGTAGCTTCTGAAGAGATTACAACAGTTCCAGTTGGATTGAGGTCACTAGAATTCAGTCGAAAGATCAAAGGAAAAAATCCTGTTTGTTCAGACAAATAATTTATTTTAATTCTCTTTGATCTGGAAAGTATTTTACCATTTTCTTTTGTTTTTAGAAGTAGGTAAATGGTAAGGATTTTGGGTATAATTGTTGAATATATGTTATATACAGGGTCGTACAGCTAAATTGGGACTAACATAACTTTTTTAAATTTCGCTATTTTGAAAAACAAATAATGATTAAATGCAATTTTTTCTTGTATTTATTTGTTCGTTATTGTCTACAGAACAAAATCATTCAATGTGACTACCCTTTGCATCAATAATTTGGGAGATTCTCGAGCGAAACCGCGAATAACTCTTTTTTACATCCTCGAGGTCAAGATTACGAAATGCCCGACGAATGGCGGCCTTCAGAGAGTTGTCACTTGGATGTGAAGTTACGTTAGACTCTCCCTCAATGACGCCAAACAGCCAATAGTCACAAACATTCAGATCTGGGGAGCTGCTGGGCCAAATATCCTTCGGAACCATCGAAGGAAGATTCTCCTTCAGGAAATCCTGAACTTTCTTTGCTCCATGCGCGGGCACAGAGTCTTGAACGAGCATTACTTTGAAGGGGTCGTAGTTCCTACGTATCCCCGGCATCAAAACATCTTTCAGAACTTTCAAGTACTCCGCTGTGCTGATTTTAAGACCCGCTTCGATGAAATGAGGAGGCATCACCTTACCAGCACTTGCGACGGCTGGAAAAACCATCACAGAAGCGGTATTTTTGCTCTGCATCACAGGAGGAACTTCTGAACGATCGTAGGCAACTACCCGAGTGTTCTGGCGATTTGCAACCTCATCAACAACGAACTTTTCCTCGTCAACAAAAACGCGGACATATCCTCCTTCGTGTTTCAGATGGTTCAGAAGCTTTGGGCATCTTTCAGCTCTGAGGGCTCTGGAGCGGGTAGTTAGGAGGTTACGGACTCTCCTTACGTATGACTTCATACCAAGAACTTCCTTGACTGCCCTGCTGATGGTGCTACGACTCACGCTGCGCTTTTGTGCCAGTTTTGACATCGGCTGACTTGGGTCTGACTTCAACGTCATTTTCAGCCCAGCAAGGAATGTTTTGGTTCTCTTTCGATCACTGCAGGGACTGTGTCGACTTTTCTGAACCACACCCTCGGCATCAAAAGCAGCAACAACTCGATAAACATTCGATTTCGCATAGCCAGTGCTCTTAATAATGTCTGAAACAGAGTTCCCAGCGCGTCTCATTTCACATATGGTCGTTCTTCGCGCTAATTCCGACATATTTTAGCGAAATATGATAGATCTTAATCTGAAATATTATAGCAAAGGGCTTAAAGATTATCTGTAAAAAAGAATTTAGTCATAGGATAGAAATTACGGAAGATATGTGCTGTTAAAGTTAGTCCCAATTTAGCTGCACGACCCTGTATATTAGTTGTTCATAAAATCAGATTCAATAAAATAGATTTCAGTGATGAGAAAATATAGTGAATATTTCATTCAATTTTTGTTAATTTCTATATTGAAGCAGTAGCAGCAGAAAATATAGTCACTGCATGATATTTATTTCTAAAATCACAGTTTTCTATTTTTTTAAATTTTACAAATTTGTCATCTTATACTCTAGTACTCAGACCAATTATAAAATCATTTCGGATTCATTTTTCTTTGACATATTTTGAAAATTCACCATATTCTATGATTTAAGGAGGTTTCAATTGATTTTTCAATAAATACCAAAGTGAGATCGAAATAGAGATCCACTCTGTCGATTAAAAAAATTATCGGTGACATTAATTAAACGATATTTATTCCAAGGAAATAAGAATCGGGATAGAAAATAATCATTATTAACAGAAAGCTTTGCAACTATTTTTGAAAATTCTGAGCACTATTTGAGAGCTCTTTATTTAGTCACTAATTGAGAACACTTTACTTAATCACTATTAGAGAGCACTTTACTCAGTCACTATAGAGAGCACTTCACTTAGTCACTATTTTAGTGCACTTCACTTAGTCACTATTATAGAGAGCACTTTACTTAGTCACTATAATTAGGCTACATTCTAAGTTGTTTCTAATTTTTTTGTCAGGCTCTCAATGATGTGAGTTTTTCTCTGTCTGATTCAGGATAAGTTTAGAGTTCCCTGGGGTTCAATTGTCTTTTTTAAGCGATTCTTTAAGATGGAAATAATGAGGTAACTCCTCTTTGTTACTCTGGACTGCTTAGCGTCCTTGGGGACTTGAAGCAGACTCTAATTACAAGATACCTTCAATTATCTCTGTTTCGAAAGATTGAACTACGATAAACAAGAGATGTAGTTAATAATAGCTAAATTATTAATGAACAAGAAATATCGTGCTGTTAGAAATTGTTATTGTGCAATATTATTAAGATCTTAAGTTCCTTGTTAACAAGGAAACACATTGTTAAATTTACCTTAATTTATTCATTAATTGAAATGGAGCATTAATTTAATGAATAAATGGATGAAATCATAAAATCAATATTGAGAATAATATTAAGAAATGTATATTATATAATGATTAATTCATTGTTATAATTAATAAATAAAACTCGAATCATCTACCATGTACATAATATTTGATATTATTATATTTTTGTGTATCTGTTACTAGAAATCCAGGCACATTCTGCCTTATCCCTAACGATTTTCTCTTATTTCAAGTAAATACAACTGCTATATTCCAATTATGTAAATACCCGGAAGTGTATTCGTCCGGAATAATAAATCGAATCTATAGTAGAGTGTTGTCGCTATGTTATACAAAATAGGGAAGGAAATTTATTTTTATAGGGCTTGTAAAGGCCGTGCGCAGACAGAATGCCTACGGACAAAATGTCTAACGGACTAAATGCATAACGGACAAAATGCCTAATAGACAAAATGCCTAACAGACAAAAGGCCTAACGGACAAAATGCCTAAAGTGCATTTAAATTTATTTCAAATATTGAAATTGTGGACAAAGATTTGAAATAAGTTAGACCAAGTAGAAATAAAGAGTTTTGTCTCAGTGAGAGTTTATTGAATCACTTTCACATTGAATATGAACATTTTTGTAACTCGAAGTGCTATGTATAAACAACCTCTTATTTCATTCCACTGTGTTTATGATTTATCACTAAAGCATTTGTTCTAATTATCAAATCGCTATGAAAAAATAACCTTCCTACATCTTGCCGTTTTTATTGGATATCTATTATCATCATCTACTATTTTCATTTCTTTAAAAACATCAATAGTCATCTTCTTCTATTTCCATTTTGTTTACAGACATCTATAGTAATCTTATTTTGTTTTCATTTTTTAAAAGATATCTATAATCATCTTATTGCATTATGATTTTATTAAAATATTGTTTATTCTTTTAGATAGCTATAATCATCTTCAATCTACAGTGATGTTTATAGTTACTCTGGTTATAAAAAAGGTGCCAATATTTTTTTTTATTCAACTACCTTTATAGAATAAAAAAATATGTTGGAAAAAGTACAGTATTCTTCATATGAGATGTAACCGAGACATAATATATAATTTTTTCTTATGTTTTACATAAATTGAAAAAAAATTATTTGATGTTCTATGATAAGGTTTATTACAATTTAATGTATTCTTTTCTTTATTTACCAATAATCATTCCATTACAGATATCTCTTCAATGTTTTCTATTCGGCCCTTTTTTTATATATGGAGTTAATACTTTTATTCACTTTGTAACATTCTTTTACGTCATTATTTTACAATTTCTATTTTCTATATTCATATATTTTGCACATTGGGACTTTTGTCCGTTAGGCATTTTGTCCGTTAGGCATTTTGTCCGTTAGCCGTTTGGTTTGTTAGGCATTTTGTCTGTAGGCATTATGTCCGTAAGCATTTTGTCCGAGGACATTTTTTCCTAGTACCAGTAAAGGCACAGTATACAGAATAGGGAAGTAACAAAATCTAATAAGGCTGGTAAAGGCACAGTATAAGGAATAGGTAAGTAACACCATCTTATAGGGCTGGTAAAGGCACAGTATACAGATAAGGAAGTAACAACATCTTATAGGGCCGGTGAAGGCACAATATACAGAATAGAGAAGTAACAACATCTTATAGGGCCGGTGAAGGCACAATATACAGAATAGAGAAGTAACAAAATCTTATAGGGATGGTAAAGGCACAGTAAACATATTAGGGAAGTGACAACATCTTATAGGGTTGGTAAAGACACAGTATACAAAATAGGGAAATGACAAAATCTTATAGGGCTGGTAAAGACACAGTATACAAAATAGGGAAGTAACAAAATCTTATAGGGCTGGTAAAGACACAATGTACAGAATAGGGAAGCAACAACATCTTATAGGGCTGGTAAAGACACAGTATACAGAGTAGGGAAGAAACCAAATCTTATAGGGCTGGAAAAGGCACAGTGTACAGAATAGGGAAGTTACAACATCTTATAGGGCTGGTAAAGGCGCAGTAAACAGAGTAGGGAAATAACAACATCTTAAAGGGCTGGTAAAGGCACAGTGTACAGAATAGGGAAACAACAACATCTTTTAAGGCTGATGATGGCACAGTACACAAAATAAGGAAGTAACAACATCTTATAGGGCATCTATATAAATATTTAAAATCAATAAGGTTTGTATATAATATACTTAGTGCAAATGATTAGTTTTGTCTCTTACATTCTCCATATTTTAAAATAAAATTGTACGTACTTCATCAAAAGGATATAGAAATAGACTACATTGCATTTCTCATATACATTTATCCTTTCCTAAATAATGTGTCTCAGTGAAGTAAATGAAACTCTGGTGAGTTTCAAAATGATTATATCCCCGCTAGAAATATTTCTTTAAGTAATATTAATAAAACATTGTAACCGTATTGGCAATGTTTTAACAATATTGGTAATGTTGTTACAATATTGGTAATGTTGCTCTATTATTGGCAATGTTGTAACATTATTCCAACATTGCAACAGTATAGAGATGTTTTAACATTATTGGAAATTTTGTTGGAATATTGAATTACTCGTTTTTCTCCATTTCAAATTCGAGTCGATGAGCTGAAATGTTTCCCATTGTATTTAAGATAATAACCCAGAAAAGGATTCAGTGTCACGCAATATCCTTCCTCTTGTTTTATCCTCGCTATAATAACACAATAAACTGTTCGCGTGATCTTCCTGCGATAATTTCAGGATTAGGACTCGTAGTCTTCATTAACTGTCACCTCTCCATTTTCCTCATCCCGAATTTAGTGTAACTGTGTTCTTTTATGTGACTGTATCAACTGGGTAGCTTTTCTGCGTCCTTGATCTTTTTTTGCTGAATTATGGTATCATTTTAAATTTTTGAATATTTACAGTTCAGTTTTCCTATTCTCAAAAAAATTTATTGATAAATGGAATGAATATCAAAGTAATTTGTATCTGCTATAAAATACAAATAATATTCCACTATGGATATACTCTTATGGTGCAAAACATTCATAAATATCTATTTACAGTCAATACAAATAATATCCTACGAGAGATTATATCATACGGTTCAGAAAATTCATACAATATTTATAATACAGTTAATACAAATTATCAAAATTTGAAAATTATATCGTAAATGAGGTGCTCAGTTATAATGAAATTACTTATCAGATTTGCTCGATATTACCTTCAAAAGAAAATGATCAGAGATTTATCTAATAGGTAGCTTGTAATACAGAATTTTTTTTCTAAAGATATGCTTAATTACTGAAATATTAACTTCTGAATATTTTAATTAGTTTTTCCGATTAATGTGAATATGAAAAATGTGAACAAAGAAACCTTTTAATAAATGATAAATACACTTCATGCTATCATGTTCACGTATCGTTTAAAGCGCAAAACAAAGGTAACTTTATTCAATAATATGAATCAAGTTGATATAAAATTGCTTTATATATTCGAAGAATAGTATGATTTACATAATGGTTTTATATGCTAAAGTAGTTACATCAGTAATATTCAATTTAAACTACACCTTGATATAATGAAATCAAGCATTTCTCTAACTTTTCGTCATAACGTTTCAGGTCGAATTAATTGAACCAAAAAAAAGCTGATCGACCTAAATCCCAAGCGACTGTCAGGAACAATAATAATGTTCAGGCAACTTAATTCCGAATATTCCTGCTGATTAAATTGGAATCTCTTTCCAGGAATTGATATTATATAGAACACTCTGAAGTAATTTGTATTCGATAGAAATTTTGAATTAACAATTTAAAGATGAACAGAATTAAAGAGAAGACTATCAGTGTTCCTGAGTTATGAAGGAACCAATACTTCATAACTAAGCATTTCACTGCACTATAATAACTGATATTTATCTGAAATTTAAATGAGAAACTTGTTATATATGAAAAAAAAATCAAAATTGCAATTAATAATTCATAGATATACGATTTTTCGAGTACTATCCATCGAATAATATACATATGTATGTAAGAATAATAATACGTGAGCTGTATCAAGATTATATTAAAATCCACTGTTTATTGAATGCAGGATAAGAAATCTAATTCTTTTATATCTCACGAAAACATCTCTTTCTTAATTTGAGGAAATATGAAAGTATCAGCTTAACCTGGTGCTTATCTAAACTAAACTATTCCATTAAAGAACAAATGCGTACTTGAGATTTTCTTTATTGCTTCTCTAGCTAAATTACCAACAGAATTACCGACATTTCTGATCGTGAGGGTAAAATATAGCAGAGTCTGTAGGTAAAACATCAGTCTGGGATTTGAGGCGCTAGAGTCAGTGCTTGGAGGAAATTTAAGCTTCTTACCCAGTCAAAATTAGGAGCAGTATAGCGGGCGTTTTTCTGTAGTTCTGCCTTTTTAAGAAGCGCTCAGCAGATAATCTCTGCAATCCACAAATGTTGATCGCAACCTATCGAGGCCTCGGTAGTTTAATGGTGGGATAATATGCTTATGTTTGAGGCGTTTTAATCAGCTGAGAACTCTGGAGAACAGCGCATAGAAAATCTTCATAGATTACAGCAGATATACTTGGCTATTATCACCAGAGATTAAAGAAACAAAAATTTACTCGTTGATTCTAATCCAACAAATTAACCTGTCTACAACTACCTTATGGATGTCATTAATATTTGTTTATATATGTTTATTTTATCTAGCTGTAAATTAAACACATTTAATTTGAAGGATAAAGTGATTTATAAGCATCGAGGAAATTACTTAGCTTCATTATATAATATATACTAATTTGAAAATGAAACTCTATGTAAACTTTGCTATTTGTAAATGAATGCAAATCATATAGCAGAATGTTAAGCCGTATATGTCAGTTTTCAAATACTGTGATCGTAGTGGTAGAAAACCTACCTAATATAATTTTTTTATTAAATTATTATTGTTGTTATTCATTTATATTACTCATTTAATGTTCGGCTCGTGTTCTTTTAAATTTATTGTCACGTAATATTGGATTAAGTCTTACAGTGAGGCGTTTTATTGGTACACCAGACATAAGGTAAATAATTTCCATAAATAAGTAAACATTAAACACAAAAAAATCTATGTTATCGGACTGTTTCATTTTTTCTGACTCATAATAAAACCATATATGATAATTATTATTTACATAAATTATAATTATTATTTTTTCTTTCGTGTCCTCACATATATTCTTGTTAGTACCCTGTAATTTTAGTTTCATATTTTAGATATTCATAACTCATTAATAAATACAAATATTAAACGACGAAAATAACTTAAAGATATAGTCAACCCGTTTAGCATATCTAATTTTGTAACTGAAAGCTATAGATAAACATTTTTACGAATTCACATGAAATGCATCGGTTTAAATCATTATAATAATATTATATATTTACACCTGCATATTAATGTAATAGTGAAAAATGAGATAAAAAAATCCTCTACACTTTAAAATACAAAATAAAGCAATTCGTGGACGAATTGTCCGTGGATGAAATGTCCGTGGACGTAATGTCCGTGGACAAAATGTCCGTGGACAAAATGTCCTAGACCCGTTTGTTTAACAAATTGTGTATCTCTTCAGAAAAAGAGGATATTATCGATTGGTAAATTATTTTATAAGATTGAAGTTCAATATTATATACAGTAGCGGACAAAATATAAGGGTAGGCAGAAACAAGTTATCTAAATTATTAATTTCATAAAAAGTACAAAAACACACATTATTGAAATTTTGCATGTATTTTTCATATATATTCTTATGAAATTTCAAAGCATTTGGACGAATATTCTAGGAATAGTTCCATATTTTACTTCAAATACTAAATATTGCTCTGGTCAAAAGTTAAGGGTAGCCATCATATACTTCGAAATATTCGCGGATATTGGCAATTAACTTAATAATTTGTGAATAATTCTTTACTATATCACTTCAATACATCTTCTACCACAAAATTCTACAAATTTGGCACAATGTGAAGGAGTTATCCATCTTCTATTCATCCTCGAGAAATGTCCACAATTCTTCCACATTTCTTGTGTTTCTTCTCTGAGTACAGACAGTCTCCAATTATTATCCAAACAATCTCAATTCGATTGAGGTCAGGACTCCGTGAAAGCTAGCTCATTAGAGCCATTTATTCATCTTCTACTAGAGTCGTAACTTTTTCATCTGAGAAGTAGGGTACGTTGTCCTGCTTGAAACTCTGTGGTTGAGGGTCAGCCGCTTGTTGATAGGGGAGAGTATGATTACGAAAGAGCTGTTTTATACTTCTGCAATAACTCCTCCTCGTAGACGAACAATGGGACCAGGTCCAGCAGAAAAAATGACCACCAAGACCAACACACTACCTCCTCCAAAATTAACTGTTTTCTTGACGCAGTTCAGAGTTAACTTTTCCCCTAATTTACGTTCAATTTGTACATTCCTATAGGAACCAAAGACATCTATTTTCCTTCCATCATCACTAGAATGTATTTTCGACTACTGATCAATCGACCAAATGACATACTCATGACAATACACAAGTATCACTTTCCGTTTCTTTTTTGAGATTGAAGGCTTCGATGCAGGGAAAAATTAATTGCAAACCAACTTGTTGAAGTCGTTGCGAAAAAGTAGACTGGGACACCGTACCACCAGACATGACATCTATCTCACGAAAAATTTGACCTGAAGTGTTGAAACTACCTTGCAAGCTACTTTGAAGACTTGCATGATCTTCTCTCAGCAATGCTTTGGGAAGTCTACCATTCTTCGGTTTGGAATCAACAACTCCATACTGCTTATGTTGAGCCACAATATGTTGCACAGTCGTTTTGGACCTTTATGTGGCAATAGAAATCTCTTGCAACGACAATTAGGGACTGCATCAGAGGAGAAACTTGTGGACATTTCTTGAGAATGAATAGAAGATGGATAACTCCTTCATATTGTGCAAAATTATTAGAAATTTGTGGTAGAAGATTTATTAGAGTGATATTGCAAAGAATTATTCACAAATTATTAAGTTAATTGCCAATATCCGCGAATATTTCAAAGTTTATGATGGCTACCCTTAACTTTTGACCAGAGTAAAATTTAGTGTTTGAAGTAGAATATGGGACTATTCCTAGAATATTTGTCCAAATGCTTTGAAACTTCATACGGATACATATAAGTTCTATATGAATATACGTACAAAATTTCAATAATGTGTAATATTTACTTTTTATGAAATTAAAGATTTATGTAACTTGTTTTTGCCTACCCTTATATTTTGTCCGCTACTGTATATACTGTGCAAAACTATGTACAACCGAATATTGTTTATAAATTATTCTCCAAGCATCCTTATATGGTGAAGTTTGAATCATTTATACCAAAAAAAGTGCACAATGAAGAGTTAAAACAACCACAAATAGTCACCCTATATACTAATACACAGTGTGTCTTTGTCTGTTGGTTGGTTGGTTGCAAGAAAAATGACACGCTTTGACATTTGATGAATATATAAAAAAATATTATTTTTTACATAATTTTTTTGACTCAATTTTTTTGACTGAAATTTTTTTGACTCAATTTTTTTGACTGAAATTTTTTTGACTCAAATTTTTTTAACTCAAATTCTTTTGACTAATTTTATGACTCAGTTTATGCTCAAATTTTGGAGCAAGTAAAGATGACGGACCAGGGTCAGTTATCTTTACCAGCTTAATTTATGGTCCGTTATCTTTACCAGCATAATTTCTGGTCCGTTGTCTTTACCAGTTTCATTTCTGGTTAACTTTACTTGGTCCGTTTCTGGTCCGTTATTTTTACTTGCTCCCAATCTTTTTTTACTCAAATTTTTCTGACACAAATTTTTTGGACTCAATTATTTTACATAATTTTTTCGCATTTTTTTACATATTTTCTGTCGACATATATTTATAATAACCAATTTTTTCAACAAATTCTTTTCACTAATATTTTCAACCAATTTTTTTCACAATAATTTTGTTAATTCAATTTTTATACATATTCTTTAGATTTATGTATTTTTGATTTATATGAATTTCTTTTACTATTGATAACCCATTAATTTAATGGGAAGTACACTACTTGTAAATAAAGTACACAGTGAAGAGTTAATACAACCACCATGCAATAGTTGTAAATAAAGTGCACAGTGAAGGGTAAAACAACCACCATTTTTTGACTATAAAGTGCACTGAGAAGGTCAAGAATTCAATTCCAAACTCGTCCCGCTGAAAATATTCCTCCTAAAGTGACTCCAACAACTGTTCTTTTTTCGAAAAGCTGCAATTCCTGGCATTTCGGCGTGACGAAATTGGCTCTAGAAGGCGAGAAAGTAGGCACTTGACTCGATCGTCTGTCACCTTTCGGACGAGGATATTCACATTCTGAGTTGGACTTGAATTCCCTATTCGTGAAAAGAATTACACAGTTGAAGCATCGGAGGAATAATTATGAATGATGCTTTCAGGCTCAGCCATCGAGTCTATTTATAAACTGAAATTGGTATTAATGGTCTAAATAGAGCAGTGGTTGTTAAAGGGGAACAGGCAGGGGATCAGTGATGTGTAACTATTGAAACAAGTTTTATTATACTTACCTTGTGTACCAAAATGGAAGAGAATTTATTAAGAAAAAAATAGAAGAAAGTGTAAAAATGAAATAAAGAAAACTATGAAATGGTATAAAAGTAGAAATGAAAAAAAAAATGAAAAAATGAAAAAAAAGAACGAGCAAATGGTTATCCAAATTATACTTTATTCAAAACATGACTGATCTATTTATTCTTCCTTCTAATATGTTTTTAAATTGTAATTACTTTAAATGAATGAATATGTTTTTGGTATTATTTAAGATTACATTATATAATGATGTATGTAAGAAATTATTCCAACTCTTTAAAGTATATATATCTCCTTCTAACTAAATGAATGTTACATTTTAATTGTAATTTCAAATGTGCGTAGGATGATTTTCAAACTGTCTTTAATCTTGATAATTAATGTGGAATTCTGAAATTTTTTCTAATTAATAAATATTTATGAAACCAAATGTATTACTGCAAATTAATAATTGTACTCTATGTAAAATTACCCGAATATACTTATAGTTTTGATGGATTTTAGAAAATGATATTTTATTTGTTATGCAGATTTATATCCAGAATTTTAAACAATTATTATCTAAATTGGGAATTTGTTGGATTTTCTTTTCTGTATTTTTGCTGATTAATGAAAATTTACTGTATTTTCGAATCTCTAAGTTTTTTCGGATTTTTACTGTTTTCCTGATTCTTCTGTTTTTTATCGTTTGTTTCGTTTTATATTTTTCAATTGTTCTGTTATTCCGTTATATGTGGTTTATCGTTTTTTCCATTTTTCCAATTTTGTTTCATATTTTTCTGTTTCCCGATTGTTATTTGTTATCCGGATTTCTATGATCCGGATATTTGGCCTAAAGAAATTTGGTATCGCAATATCTTTTATCCGAATTTATCTTTTTTTTCCGATTTCTGTTGCACGAATTTATTTTATCTTGACAACTATTTTAGTCATGGAATTATATTATATAATAAATATTGAAGCGTAACATTTTTTTTTTACAATTACACTGATTATTGTTTCAAATTATTATTATTTATCTCTTATAATATTTCTTATTTCCAACACTTTTCCAGTCTTATTATTTTAAATACAATCAATCATCTTAATATAATGCATGATGTAGCTGTAAATGTTTATAATTATTATAAAAATATCATTTGAAATCAATTATCAAGAGTGAATTTTTAATTATCTGCAGCAAATAAACTTATCATTTTTCACATTTTCTATCTTGAAAGTGATAAATATTATTATAAAATATTATTATTATCTAACATTCAATTCCATCCTGCATGCATCACAGCTACCGACTAAAATAAAAGTTAACAATATTACTACCATTCATTTTTCCCTACATGATCGAGAATATGGCACCGGCCGATAACAAGAATCTTACATTAGTCATTTATTTCAATATTCGATTTCAATTTCGCTAACAAATTAATTCAATTAATTTCATTCAAACTTTAAAATCATTTGACTTTAAATAGGAAAGAAGCGTGACTTGACAGTCTGGAATTTTCAGATAATTAAAATCAGTGATTAAAAGTTACTTATATTATATTCAGTAAAATGATATTTCTTTATTAACATCACAAATTTATGGAAGGTTATGTTTCAATCTTGTTATTAACATTACTCAAAAAGTATTCAACCAAATTACACGAAATTTAATTGGATGGGACGATTGGTCATTTTCCAGGAATCTTATGAGCGATCGGGTCAAAGCTCAAGGGCAAGATCACGAAAAGGTCAAAATTAGAAAAAAATGTAGAGGCGTTGAAGGTATGAGCTCTAAGAGTGCCCGTTTTAGTTATTAAATAATGTGATTGAAAAGATTCAAACTCAACGGGAAATCCATATTATTATAGGTTATTTAAACTCTGCGTTGAAGGTTTTATCAGGATTTAAGCTTTCGAATAAAAAACATTCTATTCTTCATCAGGATAAGAGTGGAAAACCTGGACCTGGCAAAGAATTTTATGACCAATAGTTGTATGTTGGATACCATCTTTCTATATAAGCTATCTATCCTAGGGTTAATTAATATTAATTAATCTATTAAATATTAAATTATGAAACAGAAAATTAGATAATTCGTTACTACCAATAGCTATTGCTGACTACATTAATTCTCTAGAATAATTCTACTGTCCATATATCTGAGACAAAATCAATTGTGTTTTACTGTTTTCAGGTGTCTCCTTGTTTCTTTGTGTGTTCTCTATTCCTATGTGTGTTCTCTATTCCTATGCATCACTTGTTGCTATATGTGTGTCCTCTTGATCCTAAGTCACACCTAGGACACATTTAGGATCAACAGGATACAATTAGGATCAACGGGACACACCTAGAAACAACAGGACACACTTAGTATCAACAGGACACACTTAGGATCAACAGGACATGCTTAGGATCAAAAGGACGTATTTATTTGGATCAACAGGACACATATATAGCATCAAGTAACGCATAGGAATAGAGAACACACATAGGAATAGAAAACGCACATAGGAATAGAAAACATACAAAGAAACAAGGTGACACCTGAAAACAATAAAACACACTTGATTTTGTCCCAAATTTATTGACAGTAAAAATATTCCAGAGAATTAATGTAGTTAGCAATAGCTTAGGTAGTAAATAATTCTAATTTTAAGTCTCATATTTTAATATTTAATAGATTAATTAATATAACAAATTTTCAGATAGATAGCTATCCAACATTCAACTATTGGTCATGAAATTCATTGTCAGATCCAGGTTTTCCACCCTTCTCCTGATGATGAATAGAAATTTTTCAATTCGAAAGCTTGAGACCTGATAAAACCTTCAACGCAGAGTTCGAATAACCTCTAATAATATTGCATAATGTATGATGTAATTTCACCGATATATTATGTAAAGTATGTTAATATCTATATTTTTGCGATTGTATATCGTACGTACGCTACGTACTTAAAAAAAAAAAAATTATTGACTTAATTAACAAAATATTTTTATATAAACTAGTTATAATGATGTAAAGGTAGTCATGTTAATACAAGGATACAAGAATACAATATATTCAAGAATACAAACATTTGATACAAAGTCATCAATATTAGTACAAACACATTAAAAAGAATATTGGTATTCAAGTCCTTGGTGATCTCAAAAAGGCTCTAAATTTTACCTAAATATTAAGGGAACATTTTAATAATAAAAATAAATATACAGTGATACAAATGCTACATTATATAAAGAAGAAGAAGAAAAAAAAAACTATGAAAGTGAAACGAATAAAATTACAAAAAAAACTAATGATGATTAATGAAATACTCCATGAGAGAAACTTTAAAAGTCTTCAAGTTCTCGATAATCATTAATTATTGCTCAGGCAACTCATTCCACATCTTTGGTCCTATAAAAGATATAGTTGTTTGAGACTCAACCTTACTGAACTTAGGCAACACTCTGTTCTCCCTGTTTCTTGTCATATAACCATGCATTTCTTGGTGACAAGATAAATCATTGAACAGGTGAGTATCATAATCGAAAAATTGTTATCTTAAAAGAATTGATACAATGATTCATTGCTTTATCCATTAATTCATTGACTCAAATTATTCATTTATACACTATGAGAGTGTATTAAAAAGGTATATCTATGGAAGCATTAAGTATTTTTTTTTCATAAGAATGTTAAATTAAAGCTTATCGAGGAGTTATTTTCCCAAGTGAAACCTCACGTTTCTCATTCTTCCCCATGCAATTCATTCACCATTAGTATGTATTTATTCATAGGCACATGTTATTATGTATCTAGACACGCGTCTAGAGCTTTCTAAGACATTGCAATGTCTTTTAAAGGGAATTTTAAAGGGAGAATATATCGAACGGAGAAAAAGTTAATGAGAGAAGATATTACAGGGAGAAAATTGAAAGGAGAAAAAGATTATTGGAGAAAAAATTGAAGAAAAATAATTGAAGGAAAAATATAATGAAGGGAGTAAAAATTAAAAGGGAGAAAAATTGATGTGAGAAAAAATTGTAGTGAGAAGAAAATTGAAAGGAAATTGAAGAGGAAAAAATTGAAGGAACAAAATAAATAAATGAGAAATAACAAAAATGGGGAAAACACAATTTAGGAATAAAAAGTTGAAGGGAGAAAGGAAGAAATAATGAAAAAAATTGAAGAGAAAATGTGAATAGAGAAAATATTGAAGGGAGAAAAAATGATAATGGGAGACAAAATCGATGCGAGAAAAAATTGGAAAAAAAAACTTGAGTAAAAAGGTTATAAGTGAAATTTTCAATAATAATTGATTTATCACATGATATTCCTCATGTTTCATTTATTAACTCAATGATGTAAAACTAGAGATAAGTTGTTAACAAGGGGCCGATGATTCCACCACTACATTTCCTGGATAATTGCAAGGGAACACTGGGATAGAAAATGAAAAGTTATGCTTTTCCATTTATGTCAGAAAGGAAGTTATACGGGTTAAGTTATTATTGGTCGTGTAGTTCTACATTCTCGATCATATTTGAAAAAGTATATAATGATTATATAATAAATTTGACTTTTTTAAAAATGAAGAAAACAGTATAAAAATAATTTTATTTTTTATTTTAGATTGAATCTAAGTTACCGGCAGATAAAACAAAAATTATCATTATATACTTTTTTCTTACATGGTCGAAAATGGGAAATTGTCCGGTAACTCTGAACTTACACTTAGAGAGTTTCATACCCCTTTTAATCTTCCATGGTCTAACCATAACATCTTATCGAATGTTAATCATAACATATTTCATTTTAAATAGTTTTTTAAAATTTCAATTACTCATTATTGAGTATCTAAAGATATTATCTTGACCCGAATCTATATTTGATTATCAAATGCCAGTCAGTTAGATAGTCAAAGCTAGTCAAATGCCAGTCATTTAGCACCATTCGACTCTCAAAAGTAGTCAAATGCTAGTCATTTAGCATCATTTAATTCTCAAAGGTGGTCAGATGCCAGTCATTTAGCACCATTTCACTCTCAAAGGTAGTCAAATGCTAGTCATTTAGCACTATTTGACTCACAAAGGTAGTCAAATGCCAGTCTTTTAGCGCCATTTGACTCTCAAAGGTAGTCAAATGCTAGTAATTTAGCACCATTTGACTCTCAAAGGTAGTCAAATGCCAGTCATTTAGCACTATTTGACTCTAAAAGCTAGTCAAATGCTAGTCATTTAGCACCTTTTGACTCTAAAAGCTAGTCAAATGCCAGTCATTTAGCACCATTTCGTCTGTCGTTGATTACATTTGCATCTCTGAAGAAATCTAACACTCGCCCTAATCATTATTTGAGACTCATTTCGTGAGGCTAGGGTAAGTTCTGAGCGGACGATTACATATATTTGATTATTATTCTAATTAAATACACGATCAAAAATGTAGAATCGTCTTATAACTCAAAACTAACCATAATTATTGTTTCCAAAATCATCACTCGTCAAAAAGTTCATTATACATCACAGTGTTCACCATACGTCACCTAGTTTACCATATCACAGAGTTCACAATACGTCACAGAATTCACCATACGTCATTAAGTCCACCATATGTCAGAGAGTTCACCATACGTCAAAAAGTTCACCATACGTCACAGAGTTCACCATACATCATGAAGTCCACCATACGTCACAGAGTTCACCATACGTCAAAGAGTTCACCATACGTCATAGATTTCACCATACGTCACAGAGTTCACCATACGTCATAGATTTCACCATACGTCACAGAGTTCACCATACGTCATAGATTTCACCATACGTCATAGAGTTCATTATACGTCAAAAAGTTCACCATACGTCACTTAGTTCACCATACGTCACTTAGTTCACCATACGTCACTTAGTTCACCATACGTCACTTAGTTCACCATACGTCACTTAGTTCACCATACGTCACTTAGTTCACCATACGTCACTTAGTTCGCCATACGTCGTATACTTCACGAAATGTGACCAAAAGAGAGAAAATAAACTCTTTCCGTCCGTTCACACATCATGGTATTCGAAACCAGCAGAAGACATTTTCAATTGCATTTCACACCAATTTGATGATTGACTTAAGCAATTGAAGGATGGGGAGGGGTCAATTACGGGTAAAATAATTAAGAGCAAACTAAAATGGCAATGATTGATCAGTAATAATATAAATAAAAAAGAGTATAGAATGTAACAATATAATTAAAAAAACACCCAATTACGGGAAATATAATTAAGAAACACATAATTACGAAACTCATAAAATGTGAAATAATAATTACTTGTAAATTAATTTGAGATAAAATCGTAGGCAACCGAATAATTAGGAAAACTGTAATTTCAAAACTTAAAATTTTGAGTAAAATGATTGTAAAACAATCAAAATACTTTAATGCAATTAGTGGTAAAATAAATATAAACATTCAAAATGAGGAAAAATAATGGCGAAACCTATAATTACCAATAATTTAATTACGAAATAACTAATTTCAAAACGAATATTTATCGATAAAATGGTTAGCAGAAGTTCAATTAGCGCAAGTGTAGTTAGCGCAAGTGTAACTAGCGCAAGTGTAATTAGTGCAGGTATAATTAGCGCAATTGTAATTAGCGCAAGTGTAATTAGCGCAAAAACGATCTGAGAAGCTCCACCCATTTCTTTTAGATCCAATGGAAACGCTGGATTCCTTCAATGTAATGAATCTTTTCTACTTAACGTCATCAATGAAAAGAACCAATCACGGAATAAGACGTTCAAACGTAGTGTTTAGTATGTAATTAACACAAATTAAATATTATTTTGCTCTAATTACATTTTTCAGTAATTATTTAAAGTTTCTACATGCAAACATTCACCCTATTACCTTTATTTCTCACAATGACAAAGTGATGACGTAACTGTGGGCGGTCGTTATCGATTCAGCTGGGCGGAGCTTATATTTCGCGCTAATTATTTTGCTCTAATTATATTGCTCTAATTATACTTGCGCTTGTTTTTTTGCGCTATTTTATTTATTGTTAATTAATTTATTGGAAATTGTGTGTTTTTCAAATTAATTTATTCCTAGTTATTTTATCACAAATTGTGCGTTTTCTTTTTATTTTACTGGATTTTAACAATTTAACATCTAACATCGTATTAGATTGTTGCAAAATAATTTTTCCTAATTAACTATATTGAAATTATATTATTCCGTTTTATGTGTTCTATAAATATTTTACGGCATTTTATTTTTTTTCTAATTAATGTGCATTTTATTTTTTTTATTGCATAATATTGGTTTCTAATTTTTTTATTTCAAATTATTTTACTTAATTTTAGAATGTTTTGAATCATTAGTTTCGTAATTATTTTATCAGAATTTACTATATTGCATTTTATTTTTTTCTAATTAATGAGTTTTTGAATTTACGGTTTTCATATTGGTTTACCTGATTTTATTTTATCACAAATTGATGTCACCCGATGTACTTAATAGGATTCATTTGATGGTGTGCTTGCTTGGAAGTACTTGATAGGATGCACTTCATAGGATGTACATGATAGGATGTACCTACTTTATAGGATGCATTTTTATTCATTCTGTTCTATTAGATATAGATACTTGATAATTATACTTTTGACACTATAATACGTAATAAGGATTTAGGGTAATTTCTATTTTATTAAGAGTACCATTAGTTGTATGGAAATATTTTTTTGTTTATTATTTGGATTTGGAATTGATATATCTCAGAAACTACTTACATTAGGATTTTTCTAGAAACACCATTGTGTTCGTCTACCTCTTCTACAAACAGAGTGATCCACCTAGGGGTGACCGATAACAAAACGCTATAAAACGTAAACCAAGTTAGATAGAACCCTCATACTTTGCGTATTTTTTTCAGAAAATACTTTAGTTTTAGTGGTAGTAAAATAAAATTTGTATCTAAATATTTATCAAAGCGCAGGCCTCAACATGACATCCGTCTGTTTCCAGACATTTCTTTTCTGCAATCCTCACTGGTACACAATCATAACCTGCAGGCTCATTTCTTCGGTGATGTGCCCTTCAAATGCCGTTTCAATCCTTGTCTTTAGCTCTTCAACAATTATGGACTAAATGAACTCACATAACAAGATACCACAGGAGTTTCAGTCTGGTGAACATATGGAGGCCATGGCATATTGATAGAACCTCATCCCATCCAGCTGTTTGGCAAATTTTCGTGCTATCAACATGCCATGGCATCCATATTCATTGTTCACCGGACTTAAAATACTGTGATTTTTTGTTATGGGAGTTCATCAAGTCTTTAATAATTTACTAGGTAAAGACAATGATTGAAACGGCCTTTGAAGGGCACATCACCGAAGAAATGTACCGTTAGGGATGGGGTACCACACATAGAAAAATAAACAACTCCAACTGATGTACCAATGTATTTCGAGTTCACAATATGTTTGGCTCTAAATCCAATGCACACAAAAGTGCATTAGTTTTATAAACTTTAGTGTGGAGGCACTAAGGTGCATCAGGTCGATGCACTTTAGTTTCTCAAACTTTCCTTTGCTAAAATGATGAGGATAATTTTCCCAAGCTACGGCATTGTGGTTTTTTGCATTCGAATCTACAGTGGA
Organism: Caprella mutica; assembly: GCA_947561585.1. Taxonomy (NCBI): domain Eukaryota; kingdom Metazoa; phylum Arthropoda; class Malacostraca; order Amphipoda; family Caprellidae; genus Caprella; species Caprella mutica. The sequence goes on along the minus strand of CANNZV010001853.1, from coordinate 63,652 downwards.
TTACCCAAAATCGTGGTAGCGTATTGTTCGAATTTTTAATTATTTTCGAAATATTAAAAAGAAACACAATTTTTCTTTCTCAATTTAATATTTCTAAAACTAATTTGAAATTTGAAGAAAATTTACTACAATTCTAGATAATGCCCTGGAGAATCAAATGCAAAAAACGCAATATCGTAGCTTCAAACAAACATAAAAAAAAGCCTCAGATGGTTGAATACCAAAATTTGTAGCTTTTTTGAAGTGCCTCAAGATGGCATTCAAAAATATTGTTTTGTTTGGCACTAAATCCCACGAGCACGGACAAGCCATGCTCGCTATTATCCTCTTGGAGGTGGATGTATCATCAGGCGCCACCTGACTCACTGTTGTAAAGTTCAACATAGCAATAACCACGAAACCAAATCAAAATCCACCAGGTTGGTACTCATGGTACCAGGCTCATCACGTCGAGGGCGCTTCAGTGTCACCCTTACAGGTGTAGTTGCATCACTTTTTTTTCTCTTTTCAGTGACATAGCGTCACACAGTCACACTATAGAGTTCTGATTTTTTGTACAATCATTTATTAGGTACCTATTAATGATATAAACGAAAAATGATAAAATTTTGAGATTTTTCCATAGTCGGTCCCCTTAACTTATTCGATGTAACTATCTATAAGAACCTTGATTACCTCTGAAATCAAATATATAAAGACAAGATTAAACCATCCGTCAATCGCTACAGCTATAAATGTAATACCATTCAATTTGTTTTCCTCTATTTAATTTTTTTTAATATGTGCAATTGATTATGTTGTAAAATTTCTTATTTTCAATTTTTATTATATTGGTCCTAAGTGTCCTTTGGTTCCGATGTGTGTATTCTGAATTATATGTCTGTCCTCTGGTTCCTATGTGTTTCTTCTAGTTCATATGTGTGTCATCAAGTTCCTATGTATCCTGTTGTTCAAAAAGGTCCCGTTGTTCCAAATGGTCTTGTTCCAAATTTCCAGTGTACTCAACCCTAATGAGTTTGTCGTGTGTTTTCTAGGTACTTCTTTTTTTAAATTACTTTATATCTTTTATGACATTACCTTAAATTTACTGGCCTTTCTTGAATTTGTTCCTACATATATATATTGAATATATTTTTGGAATTAAAAGTTTGAAAATATTTACGCTTCTGCGAAAATCGCAGTAAATCACGTAAATTTTGGAATTCATTGTATTTTGGTCACGTTTTGCATCCTAGAAATACATTTTGCTATTACGCACGAATTTGTCCATGTTCTCATCAAGTACATAAACATGCACGAGCTGTGATTGGGTCACACTCCACCCAATCACAGTTCTGGTCTCTCAGTTGCCAATGTCTTTAATACCTATGTATTTATTTCTTCTTCCATGTTCAATACTTTTACTTGAAATTTGGTACACAGTAGTTTAGCATATATACTAACAACTTTAAAAATACAATACCTTACGTTTATAAATAAGAAACGTGTTTTTTGATACATAGCCAAACTCTCCCGTTGATTCTGATAGTCAAACTTATTAGTGTTATTTAATTCTAGTTAAATTAAATATAAAATGATAGAAATACACATATTTACGATATCATTAATTGTTCATTAGTTTGATGAATAAAATCTTCTCAGCATTTCCTGATATTGCAATTAAATTTTCATTAGTGACAGATCACACTTGACTGGATCTGAAAAAAGATCAAATGACCCAGGGAGAAAATTATAGGGGGGACATAGAAGATTTTGGGATATTAAAGGAGCCTTTCTACCATAATCATAGAAGAGAATTGGGGGTGCTTATGTCCAAGTTTTCTACCAAGTTCACTCCTATAATTAAAGTGGGAAATCTCCTATACTATCAGATGATTTCACCCATAATCATGGAAAATTTTGGGATATTAAAGGAGTCTTTCTACCATAATCATAGAAGAGAATTGGGGGTGCTTATGTCCAAGTTTTCTACCATATTCACTCCTATAATTAGAGGGGGAAATCTCCTATACTATCAGATGATTTCACCCATAATCTTAGAAGAATACCAAAATTAATATTTCCTAGCATATACTGCATTTGTACGTGTACGTTTGACTTCACATGAATTAGTTGAATGACACATATTGTTATATACAAATTAAATGGAAAGAGATGGAGAAAGAAATGAAGTGATGTTGTCGGGTCTCGAACCAGCACCTTGTTGACTTCTGCTTGCGTCGCTAACCACTCGACCATCCTGGACACTGTAGAAGTAGGATTTTTAATGAGGCTAATGCAATATGATAACTCAAGTTTATCTTTAGGTTATCATCGATAAATATAATTTCATATTTCATATATTGTTTCTTTTTCTTTTATAATCGTTTCTTTTATAATTTTTAGGGGATTAACTATTTTTCACTAATTCCTGGAATATTCACCCGATATTGTTAGGGATTCAACTAATTTTTAGTAATTCCTAGAATATTCCTACGATATTTTTAGGGGATCAACTAATTTTCACTAATTCCTGGAATATTCCCTCGATATCGTTACCCAACGAAAATATTATGTTGGGGTCATAGAAGATTATGGTGGACAGACATTATATGGGGCTAGATCTTACGTGATTATATATAATATTCGATAAATATCACCTTGTGCAAAACATCCTATAAACATCTATAATCACCGTAATATTTACCAACCATGATGTATAGTAGATTATATCAACCAAAATCTCCGAATATTTTCTGATAATGTTCCTTATATGAACTTCTATGAATGAACCGTCTTAAATCTACGAAGATTTTCTGATAATAATCCTATTATGAATTTGAATGGCTGTAACATCTTAAATCTGCGAAGATTTTCTGATTATATTACTTATATGAACTTCTATGACTGAACCATCCTAAATCTCCGATAATTTTCTGATGGTATTTCTTATATGAAATTCTATGACTGATACATCTTAAATCTTCTAATATTTTCTGATAATATTACTTATATGAACTTCTATGACTGAACCATCTTAAATCTCCGAAAATTTTCTGAAGATATTCATTTTATAAACTCCTATGATTGAACCATCTAAAATCTCCGAAGATTTTCTGATGGTATTTCTTATATGAACTTCTATGATTAAACCATCTTAAATTGAAATACCATCAGAAAATCTTCGAAGATTTAAGATGGTTCAGTCATAGAAGTTCATATAAGAAATACCATCAGAAAATTTTCAGAGATTTAAGATGGTTCAATCATAGAAGTTCATATAAGAAATACCATCAGAAAATCTTCGAAGATTTAAAATGGATCAGTCATAGGAGTTCATAAAAAGAATATCTTCAGAAAATCTTCGAAGATTTAGGATGGTACATAGAAGTTCATATAAGATATACCATCAGAAAATTTCGGAGATTTAGGATGGATCAGTCATAGAAGTTCATATAAGGAATACCATCAGAAAATCTTCGAAGATTTAAGATGGTTCATTCATAGAAGTTCATATAAGGAACATTATCAGAAAATGTTCGGAGATTTTGGTTGATGTAATCTACTATACATCATGGTTGGGAAATATTACGGTGATTATAGATGTTTATAGGATGTTTTGCACAAGGTTGCTATTTATCGAACATTATCTATAATCACGTAAGATCTAGCCCCCTATAATGTCTGTCCACCATAATCTTCTATGACCCCACCATAATATTCTCCCTGGGGAATGATCCTTTTTATAAACTTCATATCAATTATTATTAAAAGATAGGTCTGGCTACAATCTGTCCTAATTGAAAACAATATTAACTTTTGAATGTGCAGCAAATTGATATGTTTTCAGGATGTTTTTCACTGTGTTAACAAATTAAAATAGAGTTTGCAATTGAGTAAATAGAAGTTAATTGATTAGTAACTTCATATTTTTAAATAAACATTAAAACATTAATGTATTTTTGAGAATTACAAAAAGGTTAAAAAAAATCATAGTTATTTTTGATCATTCACGTAACCTTATTTTCGTTATAAGCATTAAAACATTAATGTATTTTGAGAATTACAAAAAGATTTAGAAAATCATTGTTATTTTTCTATCGTAAATTTATTATTTTTTTACGTGAACTTATTACTTATTTACTAATTTACTTAATTTTAAAATTTTAAACAATCAAAAATTGAATTGATTAGAGAAAACTATAACTAAAATAAATACGAAATATATTCATTCTATGTTATTTTCCATTGTAAAGGATTTTTTTTCAAATTTTAAACAATCAAAAAATGAATTGATTAAAGAAAATCATATCTAACTAAGATAAATACAAAATATATTTATTCTATGTTGTTTTCCAAGTTATCGGACGTTTTCCGATATTTGATTACTAGAAAAAAAATAGTGTATAAACATTTTAACTGTTTTTTTTAATTAGTATCCATGATACCTATAGGTACCACGGATACTTAGCAATTATTGAAATTTATTGAATGGCAAATATTAGATATTTTATATAAATTCTTTAACCCTAATGAGAGTTTGACGTGTGTTTTCTAGGCACACATTTTCTCAATTACTTTATATCTTTCATGTCATTCTTTTAAATTTAATGGCCTTTCTTGACCTTGTTCCTACATGAATACCAAATACATTTTTGTATTCAAATGTTTTTTTTTCTTTACGTATCGGTGTAAATCAGCGTGAATCACGTAAATTATGGAATTAATTGTACTTAAGTGACGTGTGGCCAATACGCAAGCATTTCCCCACGTTTTTGTGTAGTAGAGACAAATGAACGAGCTGTGACTGGTTCACACTCCATCCAATCACTGTTCAGCTCTCTCAGTTGTCAATTGTCTTATATATTCAATATTTTTACTTGAAAATTTGGTACACATTAGTTTACTACATATACTAACACTTTGTAAAAAATACAGTATCGTAGGTTTATAAATAAGACACGTGTTTTTTTAACACATAGTCAAACTCTCTCGTTGTTTTTGACAGTCAAACTCATTAGGATTAATGGTCGAAAATGTGGAAGACTCTTAAAACATGGAACTTATCCTAGTTTGAGATGACCAAACCCTAAATTAATATAATCAAAATTCTAATTATTTGATTCCTATTCTTTCATACATAGTACAGAATGTGATTTTCCAACAACTATTAATATAGATTATAAAGTTTTAAGACTATCTAACTTGAATATATAGCATTTTCTTGTAGACGATGAATGTATTTTGTTAATCAAAAGCCTGTATAACTTCTCTAATAACTCATATTAAATTTTCCGGTAAAATGATAATAAATATAAACATAAGATAATAGGTTCATTACATTACCTATTCAACTATTTTTTTCAATAGATGTAATTATTTTCACAAATTTCAATACAATTTAGGTCACAAAGTTAAAAGAAATTATCTTGACGGCATTTCCTGTCTTTTCTTCTAATATTTCTGAAGCAATTTAGTAAATTGTTCAGTCTACAAAATTAGATCTCTCAGGGGAAGGTCCTTGCAGATCTGTCTGTTGAAACATTTCTCTGCTTTAGGACAAACTGTGCCCAATTTGGTGCTCTTTGCCCTCTTGCTTAGAGTGGACAGCTAAATGTGGATAATAATTAAAGATTAGTGTAATTTTGCTTCGTATTTCATTTTCATTAAAGATGAATTTATATGTGTGTATTTGGAAATATTATTAAAGACTGATAATAATGAGGAAATCTAACTTCCACTGAGAAATAATTTTCGAACATATGTTGTTGTTTCAATCCTCTAATGTTTAATTTATTTACAACAATTGGTAGTTATTTTAATTATCCATTGTGTGCTTTATCTACAACTAGTTGTAGTTGTTTCAATCCTTCACTGTGCATTTTATTTACAACTATTGGTGGCTGTTTTAATTCTTCACTGTGCTATTTAATTTTTAACTATTCGTGCTTGTTTCATTCTGGTTGTGTAATGTTTAAATATGACTGTCAATACAAAAATAGTTTGATTGCTAAGCTCATTATTATTTATGTATAGTACATAAGTAGGGTACATTTGTAGTAGATTGTACAATGCGAGCTCACACACAACCTGCTCAAACAGGGTGTCTTTAAAGCAGTGGTTCTTTAAGTGATTCTTTAACTTAATAGGAGAAATAAATACATAAGTGCATATAAGACATTGTAACTGAGAGAGCAGAGCTGTGATTGAATGGAGGAATGAGTGTGTTTTTCGCGAGCGTATGTGTTATCCATGAAAGCGTATGGACTGATTGATGTGTGTTGAGCGGATAACAAGCTATATTTCTTTCTATATCTACGTTGCCACAAGTCACTACATTCAAATCAACTTTTTGATTTACGCTGATTTACGCTAATACGTAAATATTTTTTAACTTTCAAAATTGGAAAAAACATACTTGATATTTATGTAGGTACAAAGTCAAAACTTGCCGATGAATTAAAAGAAATGACATGAAAGATATAAAGTAATAAAACCGAAACATTTCGATCTGAAAAAACACACGCGAAATAATGTTACGTTTACATGTTTATTAGATGAGGAGTTATCAGAACAAAACTCTATGTGGAATGAGGTATGGGGTAATTTGTGGTATTCTTTTCAATTACCCTCAGAATGCAAAAGGTAGAGTAGTAACCTTATGTTATTTTCCAAGGAGGTGAAGAGTTGGAAGAAATTTCAGAGTAAAGGAAACCTTGTGTAGTAAACACACTAAAATATTTTTAATTATCACCATAAATACCCAGTAATCAATTTGACTGGTTTTAATTTTCAAAACAATTAAAAAATCAAAAATATTACCAAACAAATTTTCAATATAAGGAGGAGACACTGTCTTTTATATTAAAAAAAATCATGTATCTACTAATACTAATTTATGAGATGCAAATGTTTGAAAAGTAAAAAAGCAGTCAAATTGACTGTTTGGTTGTTCTAATGTTGAGCTTATCGCTAATCTATATTCTTGAATGAAATAATCATACATTTGTTAATAAATAATAGGTCAGATAAGATGTCCAAATGAAGAACTCTCATAAATTAAATTATTAAAAATAGCAAACAAATACCTAACGTCACATCTCAAATATTTACTTCATTTGTTGTTTGTATGATGCAAATAAAGATAAAAAGAAAATAAACCTGAAATTCCTTGGATCTTTCATTTAAATATAAAGTTCAGTATGAAATATAAAACAAGTGTAATAATATATATTATCACTCTGGTTGCACATTTTATTTCAAATTGAATTTACCTAGAGTTAATTTATTAAAGTTCAATATAATATATTTTTCTTTGATAATGGAACCAGACAGGGAGAATTTTAGAATGTATTTAATGCAATGGAAATTCTTGTTTATATTATATTTTGTAAATAGGAGACAGAAATGCTATGAATTTCTTTTGAGTTTAAACAATAATATTATTTGATATTGATGACGTCATATTAAAGTAACTGTGTTAAATAAATGTAGTAACTATGGACATTCAATAGAGTGGCATGTTTAAAGTAGAACTTTTTATAGTGAAAGTATAGTTCTGAGTAAGAGTATTATGCCGTATAATGAACAAACTTTTTTTAGTATGTCATGAATAGCATCAGTTTTTCAAATCTAATTGCCATTATTTAGAACACTAAAGAAAATTTGTTAACTATATGTGGTAATTTTCTTTCTCAGGACTGTACATTCACTTTTTGATGGCCAATAATAACCTAAATGGCTACCTGGGAATGCTCAGAGATTAGATTTGAATATGAATATAAATGTATTATTCAGTTTCTTATACTGTTTCACATTAGATTTTATGAAATCTAGCTTTTTTTAACGTATTCAATCTATTTTCTGAATAAAGTTATTATTATTATAGAGGAATTCATTATAGAGGTCTTTTATACTTTACGGTATACTTGATACGTGCCATTTGCCAATTTGCACGATCTCGAAAATGCACAGCGCGTTTTTGGATCAATGAAACTGCGTAACAATCACAAGAGTATACAAGGCAGGTAAAGGGTAAGGTGGACCAACAGTGATGGAGTAGATAATAAATTATTTATGCATTTAATTGGTCTATTTCATCCAGATATAATAGTTAACAATATAAAGGATATCTTGGCAATATATTCGTAATTAAGCTTGAATAGCTAGGTAACTTAAAGAAAACTTGAACAAAACTGGTATTTTAATTTTACTGAGATATCAAACATTTGGCACACTTACAGGGTGCGGAGAAAGTCTCCGATCATATAAAAATGTTAATTTAATGAGTTGTCATGGATGAAATAAAACAAAACTTATCACACAATATCTTAATAGACCCATTTAACAGTTCTACCAATTATTTTTCAATATGACCACCATTGGCGGTGATTACTCTGTCGAGTCTACCTCTGAAGCTCTTTACTGCAGCACGGAAAGTTTCTTGGGGAATTTTGGCCCATTGTCGCTCGAGGGACTTCTTCAGAGTTTCCGTACTATCATGAGCTGTAACGCACGCTTCCTACACCAAGATAGACACACTCAAAAGTCCAGAGGGAAAAGGTCCGGCGATGAAGGAGGCCACAAATCCTTCCTCGATAACGCTGGAAAGTGACGCTCACACCACTCCTGATGTTTGTTCACTGTGTGCGAGGGCGCACCGCCCTGTTGAAAGGTAAAAGGCCTGTCCTTGAAGTGTTTCTTCATCTCGATATGTCTTGGAGTCAAAATATCCTCGATATACGATTTTGCGATAACTTTAGCGCCTTCTTTGACGAAAATGAGAGGAGATCTCCAACTCTCAGAGATGGCAGCCCAAAACATCACAGAGACAGGCATTTGGGGACGGAAAACAGTCTTTACGGATGGAGGGATACTGTCAGCAGTTTTTGCCAGAATTTTATCGTTCTGGGAATTGAATTTGGCCTCCACAGTGAACATTCTCTCATCCGAAAAGTCGATCTCACCAGCTTGTGTCTCATGCAGCCTCTTCTGTTGCTGCAAGTCCGTGAGTTGTTGCATGTTGGTCGTTTTGAAGGGGGACAACTTTAAGTCTTCTTTGACAATGGTTTTCACACTTTTTTCGTCGATATCCATACTCTTAACCATCTTTCTCATGCTTCGTTTGGGGTACCTCCTTATCCACTCCCTAATGGCTTTGATTTTGGTTGGAGTGCGTGCAGTGTGAGGTCTTCCGCACCTGGGTCGATAACCTGTTGTCCTCAGTTCTTGGTAGCGTTTAACAGTATCCATAAAAGTCGATTTTGGTGCTTTCAACAGCTTTACAATCTCTGGGTTTGTCTTCCCCGCGCAGTTTAGCTGAATAATAGATTCACATTGACTCATTTTTACAAAAGAAAACGTAAATTTTTCAAAATTTAGACCTAGAACATTGAAGTATATGATTATATGAAGAGAATGATATATAAATGGATAAATATAGTAAATAAATAACATCTTTAACCTAAAAAATAAAATTTGATCGAAGACTTTCTCCGCACCCTGTATATGTACATTCATGATACTATGAACTACATTCACAATGTATGTCTATCCTTCATGTCCCACACTGTATATCCTATTTCTGAATATTTTATGAAGATTCTAACGGTGTCCGGAAAACTGTCAGGCGGAAAACTGCCAGTCACTTATTGGCAATACATGTATATTTTTTGACTTTCTGAAATATTCTTTAGTTATAAACACATTTTAATTTATAAAAAACGGCGTTAATCCTTCTTTAAGAGGTTAAGGGGACATTCATTTTTACAGTAATAACTACATGGATATTGGAATGCTTAAATAATTTTCAAAGAAAAATAATATTTAAACTAATCTACTTTATTAAACACTCAGTAAACCAAACTTCAGTACACATAATGATTTTATAATTGATATTTTTAACTTATTTTCAAAGTTACATTAATTTTAAAAACATGTTCAGTTACGTTTATAGTTTCTTGTTTTTAATTTCCTATTGACGCCAGCAATATAGCTTTTGGTTCCAAAGCAATCGTTAAACCCTGTGTACTGATTTGTGAATACTAGATAATTAGATATTCTCACAATATTATAATTATAAATTATACAATAAATTAAGTGAATGTTAAATCAAATATTTATTACGTATACATTTTTAATCTCCATGTCATTAACACAACCCATTCAGTTTAACAATTTTCATTTATATGTAAAAAATATTATTAATTAATATGCAATTAATTCGATCGAGTGAAATTGTCATAGAATTAGGTAAGTAATAGCAGTTTAATAATCATTGATGTTGGGTTGCAAATTCTAAATATTTCACGAACATCGATCAAAGTTTTTTTATTGTGAGTACAAGTGAATATTAAGCTTCCCTACAAACAATTCTATGTGTATACCATGTGGCACTTACACATAAAATCATGTGTATACCATGCATATTTTTGGAAATGGATACCATTTTTATTACATGTTGATTTACGTGGTAATATGGTAAATTATATGTGGTTACCATATGTTATAAGTATGGTAATTTACATGTGGATATCATGTGATGTATACAATCTCTATTTGATATGTTTTTTTATGATATGGTTTTAAAATGGCATAACCACATGTTAATTATGTGTTTTTATGATGGTTAGATTGGTTCAATGTATATAACACGTATTCATACTCCATTGCCACATTAAAACCATTAAACCACATGGTAAATATGTGTATGCAATAGGGAACGGTTTTCAGGGTTGAAGACTTGTTCAATCCTCAAATTATCAACACAAAACGAAATAATTAGACAATAAACCCGTTATGAACTGATAATGTAAAGACGCGTTGTGTAAACAATGAAATTGTACTCTCTCCCTAATGCAATTATTCCTTTGTTTCTTCTCTTAGTATTTTCTAAGAAAGGTTATATCTTCAATTTCTATATTGTAATTGATTAATTTCTGTTATATTTATCTAATTATGTATTTTATATATTTTTCTAATCAATTTGTGTACATTTAACTATTATTTTTATTTTGTAAAAATGAATATCCCTTTAACTCCTTGGCGAAAGGCGAACAGCTTTTCAATAAATTAAATGTCATTATTGACTAAACTGATTATATTGCCAATAAGTGACTGGCGGTTTTCCGCCTGGCAGTTTTCCGCTTCGGCAGTTTTCCGCCTGGCAGTTTACCGTGTACCACGACAGTGCAAAGCTCAGTTATGATACACCAATCATAGTTAGGGCTGTACCTTATCATGTAGACATACATTTTTAATTAGAGTTCGTGTCAGCGTGTTGATGGATGTAAACTATAGTGCCTTTCCCATCAAGTTTGTCATTATAGCTTGAAAACAGTAGAACAGGCAGTTAAATTGTGTTGTAACATCATGAAAATGTTAGTGTGGGGCCATTGAATATGAAGCCCCATTGTTAGTTTCTTTCGGGTTTCACTTTTAGATAAATACGTATAATATAGGTGGAAACAACCACTAATTGTTTTAAATAAAGTGCAAAACCATTAATATTTTAATCAATGTGAATCGTAATTAGTTTATTTATTTCAGCTCCTCATCAATGTTCTTACCTGGGAGAGGCTGGATTGCCCAGATAATTAAAGTCATAGGCAATGCAAAGGTGAGATTGTACTCCACTCGGTATTTTAGGAACATATTCTGCCGACAGAGAGAAAATATTATGATAAATTGGGGCTAGCAAACACTTCTGTTTACATTATGTTTAAAATGCTTAGTGTTAGACTTCTGCTGAGATAATAATATTAGTATTAGCTAATTGAGACAGGGAGGAATACTATGTATTATTGCACAAATAGTATTCGTAAGGCTTTCAGATTTCAAGAATCCACAGCAAGTCGTTATATACGGCATTAATAGAATATAATTCGAATCACACAGTATGTTCCAATATGTAGAAATTCAAGAATTTTGAATTTTTCGATATACTCGATCTAATTTTAACACAAATCAAATTCCTTGGTGTATCAAAATTATATACTGAGGATGATGTTCGAATATGTTCGATATATTCTAATAATTAAAATTTCAAATTAGTCGAATTTATCTGAAAAATAATAATCGTAAGTTTAGGAATATTTCGAATACTTCATACTATTCTAAACTCCTAGAGTATAATTCTTATCCTAATTCTAATTCTTCATAAAATTCTAGAGCATAATTTGTATCCTATAATTCGAATTCCTTATCATATTCTAGACTCTAGAGTATAATTTGTATCCCAATTTGAATCCCTCACAATATTCTACTGTATAACTTCCGTCCTAATTTGAATTCCTCGTCAATTTTCCGTTAGTGTAAATTAATTCCTAATTGTCATCTCTCCGCACTTCTACCGCCATTGTTTGGTGCAAATAAGAAGAACTAACAGTGAATGTAAGAAGCTTAAATTTCCTCGAAACACTGACTCTAGCGCCTCAAATCCCAAACTGTTTGTTTTACCGACAGCTCTGCTATATTTTAGCCTCACGATCAGTAATGTCGGGAATATTTTATTTATTTCATAAATAGTTACCTAATAACCTTATACATGATTGTACAAAAAAATCAGAACTCTAGAGTGTGCCTGTGTGAAACTATGGCCCTTGGGAGAAGGGGGAAGGGGGGTGGGTATAGTGCTCTGTTAGTTCGAATAACTTATTTTTTATGAGTCTAATCGAAAAAATGCCCTGAACAAACCGATAGGGAATTCAATTTGATACATGAGTACGAAGTTTCAGAACCGTAGCTTCATCAATAAATATTTTTTTTTAAAAACATGGTCAGTTCCCCAATAACTTTGAATGCCATTTTGAGGCACTTCAGAATGCTACAAATTTCTATATTCAAAAGTATAGAACTATTTTTTGGTTGAAGCTATGGAACTGCGGTTATTTGTATTTCTTCCTTCATGAAATTCTCTACAAAACGCTAAGAGCCGATTTGTGAATTTTGATTTATTTTCGAAATATAATATTTTGATTTTTTTTTTAAATAGGCTTCCAGCATTTTTAAGAGAATTGAATTGCAATTCGAATGCAAAAAACTCCAAAGCCGTAGCTTCAAAATTTTCGGAATTCTATACTTTAAGAAAACGGTTCGAAATTCGTTCTAATTTCGAATAACTCATTTTCCATGCGTCCAATTGAAAAAAATGTCATGAACACAAATGTCTTAGAATTCAATTTTATATATGTTCATGAAGTTCCATAAACATAACTTCATTCATAATTTTGTTCCGAAATCCATATACGGTCCCCTTATTAATTAACAAATAAATAATAGGTACTAAATAAATATTATTAAAATAATTAATACTAAATAAATCAATAGATACTAAATAAATAAATAAATTATTACTAAATAAATTACTTGATTCTAATAAAATTATAAACAATTTAATAAATTAAGTGAGACTGACGGTCGAAGAGAAGCTTCAGCCATAGCATTGAATTGCATCTCGGCGGCCAGAGCCGCCGCATTGGAAGGCCACCTTTACACTTCGATTCTACGGCGACTCTCACTATTTGATATGACATACAAAATTATTTACAATAAACTGAAAATAAAAGTTTGTCCTCCATCTCAATTATTTTTTTATGTAAATTACAAAGAACTGTTGTACAGTGACCCGGAGATAAAGCTCATATTTTTAGAGTATAGCAACTCTTTCTAATATAACAAGCTGTATTCTTTTACTTTCCTACTTGTGTAAGGTACATGGTTTTAAAGGTACACTACCTTGGCAGATGAAGAGACACATTTATGTGTCTTAAGGAACATGATATGCTGATGTGGCAAGCAGGAGGTGACTGACGATTTGGACATTTCGGAGCTCTTGTAATCTTCTACACTTCTTGTGCGCCCACTTCTTCAAAAATTGAAAGGAAAATAGTCATGTTCTATGATTAATATTTATAAAAAAAATATTAAACATTAATTCTTATAAATAATCAGAGTTAATTTTCATTCTTGTTAAAAATTGTAATTATAATAGTTTTTCAATTAATTAACATTGGAATATATAGATTATAGAATAATGTTAATTCTTTAAGGATGATATACCTTCGGGCAAAATGATACAGATACAAATATTCAGTAATTTGATGTAAAAGACTGGATCATCTTTTATCGATTCTTTTTGTTGTAAATCAAATTATCTAAATAATAAATTCTATAAATGGAATATATATTCGGGTGGAGCGTTTTTTCAACTTTTTAGAGTTGGGTTTCACGTTAGGAAGGAAAAGTGGTGGAACTGCATAGAAACGATGTATGCAAACTTTCAGACCCCTAGGTCTATTCCTTGATGTTTCGAGGGTCGTTTGAAAATTCGTAAAATACGAAAAAATAGCATATTATTTTAAAAACCAAGAATTATATTCATTATTCTTGAAAGTCAAGATAGATTAATATCGTAATAATAACCCATTGAGAATATCTGACGAAAATTTCAAAGCTCTATATTATTATCTTCATTGTTCGAGGCCCATTGGAATATCATAGGAAAACATCAAAAAAATAGAAAAAGCTAATATTTTAAAAAAAATCACCAAAATCAAATATTTATTATATGTGGGCTGTTATAAGTTAAAACTAAAGTTAAAACATATCAATAATGTAAGTTTAAAATTTCAGAGTTCTATTTTATCATCTTCATGGTTCGAGGGTCGAATTTATAAATACTTAATTTTACTTTATTCATAATTGAAGAGTACATCTCACAGTTTATTTTAGGTATTGTGACAGTATACGTTCAATACGAAAAAAATTCAGAACTCACCAGGAGGAGGTTGCTGACGTCGAGTTCTGCCCAATCCACCCTACCATACGATGAATGAGGCTTCTAAATTTGTACGTATAATCTTGTTTAGTTTCAAACTTAGTTATGAAGAAGCCTTCTTCCTTCTAATTCGAACCTTATCAAGCCATTTCTTGCATCCATTCCTACAACAGTTTCTGACGCATATGTTACCATGTATATGCCCTTGTCCACTGCCTGTGTGTGGTTGTAGAAAGAGGTCAGAGGAGGTGACTCTGCTAATCCCCTCTGAATGTCAAGAAGAACTTCAGTAAACACACGTTTCGTTAGAGGGGCTTCAGTTAGTTTTGAGCTTTGCCAATCTCTTATGGAATGGTACTCTTGGCAATCAACCAGTAATTTTGGTCATTTCAATTGCCTCAATGAGGTTTGTCCTGTAGCTCTTGCTTGACTCAGTGGCCGAAGCAGTTGAAACATATATTCTTAAGATCCTGTTTTTTTAACCATCTAGCATGGTGCATTGTTCCCGGGTTTCAACTGCTTCGCACACTAAGTCATTGAATTTATTAGTACGATAAATCATGAAACATTTTAATAATGTTCTTCTATGGTTTCAAGTTAAGTGTTATCCTTCAGCAGACCAAGGAGCTATGCATTTACACCAACTGATCATCAGGTCGCAGTTTCTTCTTGAGAATTATCGTACGGTCGTGAATAAGGTAATCTAACACAACACTTACTTTGCTCACAGCTAGAATCTGTTGCTTGTCATGATCCATTAAACAAATGCTGTCATCAGAAAACTGAGAATTAGTAGGATAATAAAAGCGAGAGCTACAGGACAAACCTCATTAAGGCAATTGAAATAACCAAAATTGCTGGTTGATTCCCAAGAGTACCATTCCATAAGAGATTGGCAAAACTCACAACTAACTGAACACAATCTAACGAAACGTGTGTCTACTGAAATTCCTCTCGACATTCAGATAAGATTAGCAGAGTTTACCTCCTCTGATCTCTTCCTACATATAGATGGTAACAGGTGCGTCAACAACTGTTGTAAAATAGATGCAAGAGATGGCTTGATAAGCTCCAAAAAAGAAGGCTCCTTCCTAACTTAGCTTGAAACTAAAAAAGATTATACGTTCAAAATGTAGAAGCCTCATTCATCGTATGGTAGGGTATCAACTGAGAAATGTAATCTTTAATTATGAATAAAGTAAAATAAAGTGCTTATAAATTCGACCCTCGAACCATGAAGATGATAAAACTAGAACTCTGAAATTTTAAACATACATTATTGATGTGTTGTAACTTTAGTTTCAACCTATAACAGCACACATATAATAAATATTTGATTTTGGTGATTTTTTTAAAATATTCGCTTTTCCTATATTTTTTATGTTTTTCTAAGATATTCCAATGGGCCTCGAGCAATAAAGATAATAAGATAGAGCTTTGAAATTTTCGTCAGATATTCTAAATGGGTTATCATTACGATATTAATCTATCTTGACTTTTAAGAATAATGAATATAATTTTTCGATTTTTTAAAATAATATGCTATTTTTTCGTATTAAACGAATTTTCAAACAACCCTCGAAACATCAAGGAATCAACCTAGGGGCTGAAAGTTTGCAAACATTGTTTTTTTGCAGTTCCACAACTTTTCCCTCCTAACGTGAAACCCAACTCTAAAAAGTTGAAAAAACGCTCCACCCTAATATATATTCTTTCCAACATTTAGATGAGAATAGGGAACCGTAATAAAAGATTATTGAACCTGCGTGAAAGTTTCATAACCTGATTCAGCTAATATATAATTTCAAATTCCAGGGAGAAAAGTATGATGGATTTATTGGAGATTGGGCATAACTCAATTGATCATACCTGGCCCCACCATAAGAATGCTTCTATTTGGAATGACTCTAAGGCTAAGATTTAGCAAACAACCCCACGTTCGAAACTCAGGTAAAGTAATTTTTTTCACAAACGAATAGTGATGGACAAGCCTCCATCACCCCTAAAACTGACCACTAACCTACTCTTATATGTTTATTCTTTATTCAGTTTCGATAGGGATTTTAAACAGGTAACTTTAACAGGGATTTTCAACAAGGGTTTTCAACTGGGATTTTCCACCTGGGGTTTTCAACCATGCTTTTCGACTCACATCATGCAAACTCTTCTTGGAGTCCTGAGTGCAAAAAAAGAGTCCATTTGATATACTGTTGTTTCAGAGTGTTGTACAACAGGAGGGATCACACGGACGTTACCAGCATCACTGACAAAGTGGTTTTCATTGCCAGCATTCTTTTGGATATCTGAAATAAGATATGGAAATAATATCAGACTCAGTTACAAAACTATAATGTCAAATCGGTTACTAATATGTATGATAAAAGATCATCCATGTATAACAATAAATGATTTGATGACAATCCAATCGTAATTTAGCATAAATTTGGAACGTGTTCCGTCGAAAATTATTCAGACTAGAAGTTGAATAATTTGGGCAGATATTTGCATATCTTGCATTCTTTTTCTGAGATTGTGAATTAGATAATGCAGAAATCATAATGCATCTGCAACTGTTCAACAAAAGCATTAGCATGTGATTGTATAACTGGCTAAATTTGGAATACTATAATCACCGACTATTATCTTTGGATCGCTGATAATATTATATATACGTTAGTAA
Source organism: Caprella mutica (assembly GCA_947561585.1). Classification (NCBI taxonomy): domain Eukaryota; kingdom Metazoa; phylum Arthropoda; class Malacostraca; order Amphipoda; family Caprellidae; genus Caprella; species Caprella mutica. Next base: position 46,217 of record CANNZV010001853.1, on the reverse strand, counting down.
TTCGTTGAATAGTAAATCTAAATTCATTGAAAATTGATTGAGAAAGTCTTTCGTCGAAATTTTATGTCAAAAAACACGATTAAAATCTGAGAAATTAGAATACTTTACGTTAAAATGTCATCAAGATATACTCTGCCATATATTGATTGTTTCAATTATTTGAATATCAAAGAAAGATGCCACATTAATCAAAAACAATTCAAATTTACAAACATGAAAAAGAGTGTCCTTACATACTAAAATACCGTGTCAACATTACAATAGAGTGTCCACACTACAATAGTGTGTCCACACTACAATAGAGTGTCCACACTACAATTGAGTCTCCACACTACAATTGAGTGGCCATACTAAAATAGAGAGACCACACTACAAAAGAGTGTCCATACTACAATAGAGTGTCGACATTACAATAGAGTGTCAGAACTAGAATAGAGTTTCCACACTATAATAATAATAATAACAATAATAATCCACACTACAATAGAGTGACCACACTACAATAGAGTGATCATACTACAATAGAATGTCCACACTACAATAGAGTGTCCACAGTACAATAGAGTGTCCACAGTAAAATAGAGTGTTCACACCACAATAGAGTGTCCACACTACAATCGAGTGTCCACACTATAATAGTGTTCACACCACAATAGAGTGTCCACACTACGATCGAGTGTCCACACTATAATAGAATGTCCACACTATAATAGAGTGTTCACACCACAATAGAGTGTCCCCACTACAATCGAGTGTCCACACTATAATAGAGTGTTCACACCACAATAGAGTGTCCACACTACAATCGAGTGTCCACACTATAATAGAGTATCCACACCACAATAGAGTGTCCACACTACAATCGAGTGTCCACACTACAATCGAGTGTCCACACTATAATAGAGTGTTCACACCACAATAGAGTGTCCACACTACGATCGAGTGTCCACACTATAATAGAGTGTCCACACTACAATAGACGGTTAACACCTATCAGAGTGTCCACACTACAGTAGAGTGTTCACACTATCACTCCGGTACGGGACTGCACCAAGGTTTCGTTAGAGGGATACACTCAGTGAAAGCTCCTTAGTGGACCAAGTAGTGTATTTCCATAAACACTGGACAGATTGCCTGGAATTAATTAATGCCTATATGAGTAAATTGAATTCATACATAATAGTGACAATTACTAAGAAATAGAGTTACAATTGGTTCAACTAATTTTAAAGTTAATTATTAACAAGGTTTAGAACGGCAACAAATATTAATCCTAAATATGTATAAATAGAATTGCTTTCGATATTATATATCAAGTAAAATACTAAAGCTTCAGGATGGCTACTCATTCACCGGAAGAAAACTTTAGTGTGCTAAAACAAAAATATTCTATATCTACTTGGAGCACAAGAATTACGTAGCTAACACGGTGAATCGATGAACTAATTATTATAGAAATAAATTTCAAATGTTCAGTTTACAAAGATTTAAAAAGTGACAAATTCTTTTAAACCTATCTTTTTAAATCTTAAATAACACTGTAACTTACTTTTAGATAATTTAGGCACTGCCTCAGAGTGGTATTAGCACAACACAGTTTTATCAGATGGGAATTGCTCTAACACTGAGAGATTCACATTCTAACAAGTAATCTCTAATTTGAACATTATTGGAACAATAATTATTTACTTTAAACTTGTATAGAAAATTAGCAACGAGATGAACATTTAGCAAAGAGATGAAACAATTAGCAAAGATGAAAAATTAATTACACAATAAATATGAAAATTTAGGATTTGAATCAACAAAAATCTAAGTTTATTCCAGGCACTCAGGCAGTGACGATAAATATTAATCACGTAAAAAAAGTAAATATATGGAGTGAGAATTTCTGTCACACAAACTACAATAGAGTGTCCACATTACAAAAGAGTGTCCACACTACAATAGATTGTCAGCACTACAATAGAGTGTCAGCACTACAATAGAGTGTCCACATTACAAAAGAGTGTCCACATTACAAAAGAGTGTCCACACTACAATAGAGTGTCCACATTACAAAAGAGTGTCCACATTACAAAAAAGTTTCCACATTACAAAAGAGTGTCCACACTACAATAGAGTGTCCACATTACAAAAGAGTGTCCACATTACAAAAGAGTGTCCACATTACAAAAGAGTGTCCACACTACAATAGAGTGTCCACGTTACAAAAGAGTGTCCACATTACAAAAGAGTGTCCACACTACAATAGAGTGTCCACACTACAATAGAGTGTCCACACTACAATAGAGTGTCAGCACTACAATAGAGTGTCCACACTACAATAGAGTGTCAGCACTACAATAGAGTGTCCACACTACAATAGAGTGTCAGCACTACAATAGAGTGTCCACATTACAAAAGAGTGTCCACACTACAATAGAGTGTCCACACTACAATAGAGTGTCCACACTACAATAGAGTGTCCACACTACAATAGAGTGTCCACACTACAATAGAGTGTCCACATTACAAAAGAGTGTCCACATTACAAAAGAGTGTCCACACTACAATAGAGTGTCCACATTACAATAGAGTGTCCACAATACAATAGAGTGTCAGCACTACAATAGAGTGTCCACATTACAATAGAGTGTCCACACTACAATAGAGTGTCCACACTACAATAGAGTGTCCACATTACAATAGAGTGTCCACACTACAATAGAGTGTCCACACTACAATAGAGTGTCAGCACTACAATAGAGTGTCAGCACTACAATAGAGTGTTCACACTACAATAGAGTGTCCACACTACAATAGAGTGTCAGCACTACAATAGAGTGTCCACACTACAATAGAGTGTCCACACTACAATAGAGTGTCCACACTACAATAGAGTGTCCACACTACAATAGAGTGTCCACACTACAATAGAGTGTCCACACTACAATAGAGTGTCCACACTACGCACTACAATAGAGTGTCAGCACTACAATAGAGTGCCAGCACTTCAATAGAGTGTCCACATTACAATAGAGTGTCCACACTACAATAGAGTGTCCACACTACAATAGAGTGTCCACACTACAATAGAGTGTCAGCACTACAATAGAGTGTCCACACTACAATAGAGTGTCCACACTACAATAGAGTGTCCATATTACAAAAGAGTGTCCACACTACAATATAGTGTCCACACTACAATAGAGTGTCAGCACTACAATAGAGTGTCCACACTACAATAGAGTGTCCACACATCAATAGAGTGTCAGCAGTACAATAGAGTGTCCACACTACAATAGAGTGTCCTTACTACAATAGAGTGTCCACACTACAATAGAGTGTCCACACTACAATAGAGTGTCAGCACTACAATAGAGTGTCCACATTACAATAGAGTGTCCACACTACAATAGAGTGTCCACATTACAATAGAGTGTCCACACTACAATAGAGTGTCCACACTACAATAGAGTGTCCACACTACAATAGAGTGTCCACACTACAATAGAGTGTCCACATTACAAAAGAGTGTCCACACTACAATAGAGTGTCCACACTACAATAGAGTGTCAGCACTACAAAAGAGTGTCCACACTACAATAGAGTGTCCACACTACAATAGAGTGTCCAAATTACAAAAGAGTGTCCACACAACAATAGAGTGTCCACACTACAATAGAGTGTCCACTTTACAAAAGAGTGTCCACACAACAATAGAGTGTCCACACTACAATAGAGTGTCCACACTACAATAGAGTGTCAGCACTACAATAGAGTGTCAGCACTACAAAAGAGTGTCCACACTACAATAGAGTGTCCACACTACAATAGAGTGTCCAAATTACAAAAGAGTGTCCACACAACAATAGAGTGTCCACACAACAATAGAGTGTCCACACTACAATAGAGTGTCCACATTACAAAAGAGTGTCCACACAACAATAGAGTGTCCACACAATAGAGTGTCCACACTACAATAGAGTGTCAGCACTACAATAAAGTGTAGTATAATACTTATTCACATGTTGGTATATAAATACTAACATGTTGGTAAATGAATACTCACATGTTAGTAAAAAACTACTCACTTGTTGGTAAGTAAATACTCACATGTTGGTAAATGAATACTCACATGTTGGTAAATGAATACTCACATGTTGGTAAATGAATACTCACATGTTGGTAAATGAATACTCACATGTTGGTAAATGAATACTCACATGTTGGTAAATAACTACTCACTTGTTGGTAAATAAATACTCACATGTTGGTAAATGAATACTCACATGTTGGTAAATGAATACTCACATGTTGGTAAATGGATACTCACAAGTTAGTAAATGAATATTCACATGTTGGTAAATAACTACTCACTTGTTGGTAAATAAATACTCACATGTTGGTATTCAGGAATTACCTCAAATTTCTAAGAGACAGACAATGGTTTTCTTGTCTCTAATTTGTATTTAGGCTCTGGCTGTTTATTGGCTAGCAGTAATTATGGTGTAATTAAAGACTAATTCGAACCGACAGGCCGAAGATCATTTTCGAGCTGATAATTTATTGAGAAAGAAGTGGAAAACTCGTAAAGTAATCATACGAATAAAGGAGTTTTGAAATAATTAGCTACATAAACTTTCAGTTGAAGTGGTAATGTTTCAAGTATTGCTTTTATTTCAAAGTGAATATAATTCATGTATTTTTTAATGATTCAAATCAACATTTCATTATTATTATATTTACTTATACAGAGAGTACACGTTATTCTCAACGGGTAGATACACTAGTACATATACATTTTTCTTACTGCCTGCATGTTGGTAATTATTGAGAAAAGATGTCACACGTGTAGTCTATATTTTCAAACAATAAAATATGAAATTATTCGATTATTAATTATCTTTATTTTTAGAGTCAAATCAATCAGTGTTGATTGATTCAAATCAAGGAATTAAATCAAAGAATTAGTAAAATCATTGATTACTCATTTGTTGATGAACGCAATATACTATGATATGCTACATTAAATTGTAACATATCAGTAATTTTATAATCAAAGATACATTCCAGATGAGAAGTAAATACGTGATTGGAAATTATCCAACGTTCAATAACAAAAGTAGTTCATTTTTCATTAGAAAAATGCATAACAAAAATTTAAAACGAACGCACTATAAATTATCTCATCATATAAAAATGATAAATTGGTATTATAGATACCAAAAGTTTAAAGATAGAAATAAATATTTACACATATGTATATATAATACATGCTGGAGTGATACAGTTCCAAACTTTACTTTCGCAGAGTGTGGAAGATTATGTTTTAGACAGCATTAATTAATTAATATATTTATCATCTTGTTATTCGATTAACTGAACATGTTTTCAACCAAATGCTTGGAATTTGGTGGGAAGATTGCTCAATGTCTTGTACCATCCGGTAAAATGTTTGAGTGATCCGTTAAAAGATCAAGGTCAAGGTAATTTATAACTGAAAAAAGTGTTTAACCATATTGCATGGAACTTGGTGGGACGATTGGTCAATATCCAGGAACCATTTGCTAATATTTTTGGGAGCAATCGAGTCAAAGATCAAGACGATTTATTACTCAACAACTCAAAATATGCTTAACCAAATTATCTGAAACTTGGTGAGACGATTAGTCAATTCTAGGAATCATCTTGTAGAATTTTGGGATCGATTCGGTCAAAGGTCAAGGTCATTTATTACTCACTAACTAAAAAAGTATTCAACCCTATTGCAAGAAACTTGGTGAGATGATTGGTTATTATCCATTTCAACGAGTCAAAGGTTGAAGTAAAGGTCATTTATAAGCGGCGGCTATGGCATGCGCTCTACCAAGTACACGTATTATAGTTTAAAATGCAACCTTAGGATTAAAACCAAAATGCCAAAAATTGAAATATAGTATATTTTTACACCATTATCATACGAATAGACTAATAATTATCTGTTTAAGGCGACATGTATGTTCCATATATAGAGCACATGTGTACAATTGTGATTTTATTTTCATTCATTATAGTTTTATCTGTTTTCTTTTCCTTTATAATAAAATAGAAATCAATATTTTTTGTTTTTACACGCTGAAATTAATTCAGGGCATAAAGAGTTAACAAAATCTAGGTAAGATACTCTATCATGTAATTCATAACTATGCTTTGCTAGTTAACATAGTTCGTAGGTATAGATATAGAGTGCTAACTTCTGATTGCTTCTACGATCAAAAAGTTGTGAATGATTGATTGTTCGCCGTGTGATCATATATAACAATTACCAATGATTAATGTGTTTTTCTAATCATGTTCATATGGTCAGTGATAGCAAAATCGTTAACGATAACTCTAATTATCGTCTAATTATTAACGACAGTTATAGGTATCGTTAGAAACCATTAACGATAGTTACGGTTAACTACCATTATTGATATTTCTAGTTAAGGTTAGCTACCATTAACGATGGATCCATTAATCGTTAGCTATCATTACCGATAGTTCTATTTATAGATTGTGATGAAATGGTGTTCATGAGTTCAAACGATTATAACTTTTTCATCTAATTGCCTTTAGCTTATTATGGATGAGTTTGTTACTTCAATCCAATACATAAAGTTTCTTCTGACTTTTTCATGATTGTTCAGATGGAATATAAATGGTCATAGTTGCTTCAATGAATGTTTGTAACTGCATGACAATGGTATCATTACTATGTGAAAATACCAAAGAACACATCATTTTCAATTAGATATGGTATATCTTATTACATCATCATAAACTTTCTGAGATAATTTAAAAAAACAGGGTATTCAAGACCTTTATCTGTTTGTCACCTAGCTTACTAAATGTCAAGGTGAATTGATCCCCAGTCATTTAATTGCCATTCATTTAAATTTTGTTCTTGAAAATGTATGTATATATTTATTATATTTGATATATAAATGAAGATCATAAAAAATATTTTGTGTAATAAGTATATAAACAATAAATATAATTAATGGGAATAAAATGACTAGGAAGTAATCAAATGGTATGGAGATCAATTGACTAGCCAACCTTAATTCTGATAACAATTCAATAAATGAAGTTTCAATATCTAAACTACATTATATTTTATTCAGCTGAAAATATTTCAGTAAAAGTACAGCCAAGGACAATAAATTACTAATAGATAAATTGAACAGCCATTAGTTATAAAGAAATACGATTATAAAAATGCCGTCATTTGTCACTGCACGCTTACCCTAGCACTTCTAATAAAGTAATATTGGAAGTTAGAAGGTGTTCATGCTTACATGCCAAGTAATCTCTGTAAATTGAACGTGTTACTTCGCTAATCCTGACTAAATGTCTCTGGAATGAAGACGCACTATCTCTATCTCTTACTTATCTCGATAGAGGGAGAGAAATCTCTCGATGAAGGAATCGGAGGTACAAATGGAAGATAAGGAATCAGCCCAGACGTTTGATAGTACTGGTGGTATCATCCCTCGTCTCACATCAGTGAAATAGAGCATTCTGTTCACCTCTCCATTCGCAGAAAACTCTTTCGTCGCACGACACATAGGCAAAAAATGTATTTTTACGAAATAAAGAGTCTTGGGGTTAGGTTAGCGATAAATATATGTATACTCTATTTGCAAAAGTGCTTGCGGTGAAAGTTCTTTTGGTCAAAGCATAAGAACATAGAGTTCATGTCCCATTTCGATTCAGTGGGATATATGCCCTGTGTGAACGAGTGGTTTCTGTTCAGGATTGATTCACATGGCTGGGATTAGGTTAAGGACTTGATTTAGTTTATATGGGGCCCACTTGGTAACCTGAGAGCTTTCTCTTCGTAATGTAAATTTAGAAGTTTCAATTAAATTAATTACCTGATAATCATGAAGTAATCATCAAACAAAGCATGCGTTTATTTGATGATAACTTCATCAAATAAATTTTTTTTTCCATAAAGAATATTAATTTGTAAATGATCATATTTCGATTAATTTTTTTTTAAATAATTAGCTATTGATATTTTATTTATTTATTTGTAGGCAAAATTATTAGGACAGTACAGTGTCAGGACAAAGTATTTGAATAATAATAAACAAACAAACACATGCAAGTGTAAAAATTATGAAACTAAACTAATAATAATAAATTATGAAACCACATTCTTGAATATCAATGTAAAACTTTAAGACAATGCAAAAGTAAAATAAATTGATTTAAAAAAGAGATCTCGTTATAATAGTTTTCAAAAATTCTTCAATTGTAGATTTAATAACCAATTTACGAATAGTTTCTTTACTTTTATAGTTTTTCTACATGTTTGAAATAAATGATTATTAGATTGTTAAAATACATATCAATCTACGGAGATTGAGAACATTATTTCATTTATTTTACTTTTCATATCTCTTTCGATTAAATTAGGGTAAATGTAAATTCGGTAAACCATGATAAAGTTATACTATATATTCATAGTTAATAAAAAGGAAAATATATATAAATGATTCCATCTGCAAACGGTAATAGCAATCCCATTCTCTGTGTAAACGGAAATGGAAAGAGTAGAGTAAGATATTAAATAAAAGGTAATATTTATTATTCCATATCTTTTCCTTTTTTGATCGAAGATATGAAAGCGTCAGATATTTTGGACGTTACCCAGATAGTAAGTAAATCAGTTTAATTGAACTTAATCCCATAAATGAACAACTTTTCACAATTCTAACCTATCAAAAATAATTTTAATTTTAAAATCAAATATTATTCAAATAATTGAAGGAATAAACGATCCCACTTGACAGACCATTAAAATAAATTACGTGTCTGAACAAACATGAATTTTCACTTTGATCTTTGGACTGAATTCCAGTGACCTCAATCCAACTGGAACTGTTGTAATCTCTTCAGAAGCTATGGCTGTAATCATGAGAAAACTATAACAGTTCTAACGTTGGTACGTGCTTGGAAAATTGCCCCAGAGAAAACTGCCACTGGGAAGATTGCCCCTGTGAAAAACTGCCACTGTGGAAAAATTGCCAACTGGAAAATGGCCTCTGACGAAAATTGCCACTATACATATAATATATTAACATTCAAAATAAAAAAATAATTTTCTATACTCTATTGTCTATACAAATAAAAAACCAAACTGAATACAAGATGATTTGAATTTGATGAAAATAAATATTCACATTGCATTCATCGTTGTTTGACTAGTTAAAAATACTATCCAAGATAAAATTTAAAAATATATTCAACCCTGGAACGACCAATGGGACTGAGAGACCCGTTCCTGTTTGAAACATTTATGTATAATTTTAAAACTAATTGAATAGATTTGGTGAAATTTCGTGACTCTCCTTTTCTGTTACGTATTTATTTAACGCATAAATATCAATGAGACTAATGCAACATGTTTTGTTCTATTTACTTTCTTTTTCATTTATCATTGTGCACTTTTTGCGACACAATCGCAACAGGAATGTTCATGTTATACTATTGTAGGGACCTTAAAAAAGACACCCAAATTCAATTGTTTACATTCATCATTCTTGCAAATGACCTTAAATTGGTAATACTTTTCTTCTCTAAGCGTTGTATTAAAATGCAGTGATAAAAAGGAAAGTTGCACAAATTAGTTTTGCAGACAAAATTTATACAGAAGCTTAAAATTACTGTTATTATTATATGAAGACTATTTTCACTTATTCTGTATCATTCATCTTAATATTGTAACGATAAAATAGAAAACAATAGCTTTGGTATAATTTTACATGGAAAATTGTTTAATGCAACTTACTTTTTCGGAACATAAATAATGCAAAAAAAATGAAAATCTTGATTGAATTTGTTTTCTTTCTTGTGGTCCAAACTGAATACAAGACTAGACATTATACAAATTATAAGTACATTTTAGTGCACTTGTGAATGAGAGAAAATAGGTGGACGGCAAACTAGTAGAATACAGAACCTAGTACTGATTTAAACTCTTAAGTGAACAACTGAAAATATGCATGAAGATAAGATTAATTGCGTATTTGCTCACTCCCACCTAGCGACGAAAGAAGCCACCGATACTGTATAACTAGTCCAAATAAGATGTTCTCATTGTTAATAATTTTTTTAAATTAAATTTTAGTACCTATGCAGTTTATTGTTAAAAAATATCCAGAATGAATTTATATATATATAATTATATAAGTATGGTACAGTGGCAATTTTCATCATTGCAATTTTCCGGGGGGCAATCTTCCCACAATGGCAGTTTTCCTCAGTGGCAATTTTCTGGGTGGCAATTTTCCCACAGTGGCAGTTTTCCAACAGTGTCAATATTCCCAGTGGCAATTTTCCCACAGTGGCAATTTTCCCTGTGGCAGTTTTCCCAGGGGGAATCATTACAGTGACTATTTTCCTAGCACCGTGTGTGTCATTGGTTGTTCTTCAAAACTGGAACTGTTGTAATCTCTTCAGAAGCTACGTCTGTAATCATGTTCAAACTAGACTACCTGCACTCGGTAGAGCGCATACCTTCGCTGCCCCTCATCTGTTTGCTACCAAAATCTAAAGATCTGGTGAATGGATAGTGATTAATCGTTCTAATAAGTTTCTTGCAATATGGTTTAATACTTTTTAAGTTATTGAGTTAAAAATGACCATGACCTTGACCTTTCACCTGATTGCTCCCAAAATTCTACCAGATGGTTCATTGCCCAATCGTCCCATCAAATTTTAAACAATTTGGTTTAATAATTATTGACTTATTGAATTATAAATGGCATTGACCTTCATCTTTGACCTTTTGACCCAATCGCTCCAAAATTATAATAAAATTGTTCCTGTATATTGACCAATCGTCCCACCTAGTTTCATGTAATATGGTGCAATACTTTTTTAGTTATATATGACCATATGACCTTTACTTTTGACCAGGTCGCTCCAAAAATTCTACCAGCTGGTCACCGCACATTGACCAATCGTTTCACTAAATTTCAGGCAATGTAGTTGAACACTTTTTCAGTTAAGAGAATAACAAGATGATATATAATTATAGGCCGTCAATAATATACACTATCTGCATTCTGCAAAGGTTATTACAACAGTTCTAGTGTTGGTCATTCACAGATCTGTTGTTCTTCAAAACTGGAACTGTTGTAATCTCTTCAGAAGCTACGGTTGCAATCATGAGCGAATTAGAACAGTTCTAGTGTGAGTCATTGGTTGTACTTCAAAACTGAACTTCTGGTAGATTTAAGGGAGTCTTTAAAGAGTCTCATGAAAGAGAAAATTAGACAGAATGTCATGAAGAAGTTTAAGGAGAGTGTCATTTGTAGACGTTTTTTAAAGTTTGATTTAGTTGATTAGAACATGATTTATAGTTAACAAATTATAGAGGCATTACAATCATGAGGCAGTTAAGTCATATTGAAGCATTAGCCTTGTATACTCACCAATTCTTATTCTATATTTTAGTTACCAATTCAAATTAGATTATTTACTCACCAATTATAAATTTTTACTCTCCAATTCAAGTTTTTTTCAATATACAATTCAAGATTTGTATGCACCAATTCAAGTATTTTCTACTCAACAATTCATATATTTTTTACTCAACAATTCAAGTAATTTTTGCTCATCAAGTTAAGATTTTTAATCACCAATTCAAGTATTTTCTACTCAACATTTCAAATGTTTTTTACTCACCAATTCAAGTACTTTTAACTCACCAAGTCAAGTATTTTTTACTCACCAATTCAAGATTTTTTTATTCACCAATTCAATTATTTTCTACTCAATAATTTAAGTGGTTTTTACTCAACAATTCAAGTATTTTTTACTCACCAATTCAATTATTTTCTACTCAACAATTTAAGTGGTTTCAAGTTAGATAATTCACCCACAAATTAAAGTTTTTGTTACTCACGTACGTTGTTCAATATCCTCTGAGCGAAGTGACGATGAGTCACAATGACTGATGGTAACTTCATTGGTGAACCATCTGAGAAAGAAAAGAGAAAAATATATTGTATAACAAATATATCTATTTTATTAATTTAAGGGAAAATGAATGACGTGGAGAATGATTTTATGAAAATAAAATTGTAGTCACATTTGAATTTTTGATATAATAATTTTCTTAAAAATATCATTTTACAAAAATGTGTAAGATAGCAAATTCCCATCCCCGGGAATTCTTCAACGATCATCAAAAGGCGATACAACTAAGGCAGTAACTATAAGACTCTCAACAACAGTATACGTGACTTCATCAAAGCAACAAATTTAACAAGAGAATTAGAAGTAAATAAGTTTGATTGCTTGAATAAATTTATTAATGATTAAATAAGGTTCCAATAAACATACAATTTAAATGTTTCAATTACCTTGAGGCTTGAACTATATTTAAAGTGTTGCTTTCATGACGTCACGCACGCATAATATCTCGATTGTCACTACTGTATATATTTTATGAAGTGTGCATGGTACCCAGCCACTCACGTCACGCATCAGTTCATGTTTAAATTTTGTTTAATGTGTGTGTTTTGATATTTCAGTTCATTCATATGACATTAGGTTATCATGATTCATTATGTGTGTTAACACTATTTCGGGCCTCTAATTCACCAATCTACTCTAATGTTTGACGATAAACATTCCAACGCAAAATCTTTATTTGAATCATGTACAAATTACTAAATTGTTTCATATTCCATAGCAGTTAGGCTTCGATATTTAGGTACAAATTCAGCCTAATTCTTGTGATAATTCTTTTGAAGAACATTTAGAACTGTAAAAAATATGAAACCTAATCGATTGAAGTTCTATATCCTATTTTGGAAGTATCTAATTCTAGAGGAATCAACCATTAAGTGAATAGTGACAAGATAGCAAATTGATGGTAACTTCATTGGTGAACCATCTGAGAAAGAAAAGAGAAAAATATTTTGTATAACAAATATATCTATTTTATTAATTTAAGGGAAAATGAATGAAGTGGAGAATGATTTTATGAAAATTAAATAGTATTCACATTTGAATTTTCGATATACTAATTTTCTTAAAAATTCCCATCATTCCCGTAGATTTATTAAAAATTTACCCATTTCGTAAACAATTAAATAAATGATTATGCTCATTATAAATATAAAACGGTAATTATTAACGTAAATACTTTATATTTACTATATGTAAATATAAAGGTCAACACCAGGCTCCAAGTTATAAAATATTACATAATATTAGTGACCCAATTAAGGTTATGGAAAATTAATAGGTAAATTATTGCATAAAATTCCATTCAGTATTTTTTTCACACAACTTAAAAAAAAAATATTCACTGTTTGTAACAATTGATCTGATGTTGATAAAATAGTTTAAAAACTGTTTGTTTTGATTTCCTATTTAAATTATGTAAAACAAACAATGAATGTTCGGCCTTCGTATATATAATGTGAATTATTTCCGGTAGTAAATAATCGTTTCTTCTATTCTATACCTATATGAAATATTTAATATAAAATTGATTATAACTACATAATTGATATTCAAAACAAACGGTGTACATTCTTTTTCTTTAGACAGAAAATTAGTAAGTTGGAAGTTAAAGATCAATTGTAGAGTTTAGATTATAAAAATCTTTGAAAACATCTAAAATTGTTGTAAAATGATATGAAACATTAGTTTTATTGATAAAAACAAAGAAATTTTAATTTGACAAGACTTTTATATACTTTAAAAGTGAATAAAATAATCTTTTCATTTTCCGTGTATTTAATAAAAATTATAATTATATGTTTGTTGAAACTATTGTTCAGTAAATGGATATATAAATATTTTATTCCACATTTAGAAAATTGTATTTCACAAAATACAATAACACTATTTTAAGACTTGACGGATGAATAAATAAATTAAATGTTTTTTTCCCAATATTCATTGGTATTTTAAAACAACTACTATTCTTTTCAGTTTAGATTCATTACCAGGTGACATAGACACCATCACAAACCTGATTAGAGTGTGAGAGAGAGAGAAATAGGACAGAGTAATCTTCAGTCAACATAACAGCTGATTATAAGGTGAAAACCTCTAGCTAATTAGTCACCGCCATTGAGCAGAGAGTGAGTCAACCTAATTGGAATTGTTAGTTGAAATTTGATTGTGTTTGCCTGAAATTGCAAGAGAAAGGAATTGCTTCAAATCTCATCTGACACGAATGTCATCATGATGATCATGTTTTTCGTCGTGAAACTATATTTATTCAATCGATTCTGACATCAACATAAAATTGTCAAATGAATTTGAAAAAATTATGATCTGAATAAATTTAGAATAATTCATTCCTGAATTAATTAATTTGTTTTCAAAATAGTGGTTTTCTGAAATTGAAATATGTCAAGGCAATAAATTTTTGCTACTTATTTCAAGATATCATTTCTTCCCTATTCTGGCTATTCACTACTCGGTGCCTTTACCAGCCCTATAAGATGTTGCTTCTTTATTCTGTATACTCTGCCTTTACCAGCACTATAAGATGATACTTCCACATTCTGTATACTTTGCCTCTACCAGTGTTATAAAATGTTGTTACTTACCTGTTCTGTATACTGTGCATTTGCCAGCCCTATAAGATGTTGTTACTTCCATATTCTGTATACTGTGCCTTTACCAGCCCTGTAAGAGGTTGTTACTTCCATATTCTGTATAATGTGCCTTTACCAGCCCTATAAGATGTTCTTACTTCCCTATTCTGTATACTGTGCCTTTACCAGCCCTGTAAGAGGTTGTTACTTCCATATTCTGTATAATGTGCCTTTACCAGCCCTATAAGATGTTCTTACTTCCCTATTCTGTATACTGTGCCTTTACCAGCCCTGTAAGAGGTTGTTACTTCCATATTCTGTATACTGTGCCTTTACCAGCCCTATAAGATGTTGTTACTTCCCTATTCAGTATACTGTGCTACTCATACACCATTTATTTAATTGACAGCATACAGGAATACGAACCTGTATTTCATTTCTATATACTTTGATTCACAAGATGAAATTTAATAAATGAATAAAGACATAAAATGAAATTTATTGGTATCAATGAAGAATTGGCATGAAACATTAATTGGATTAGAATATTTAGATCGTAAGAAGATAGTAGGATGGGTGACGACATAAGTATAATTAAATAAAAGAAAACTGTGATTTGAGAAATTAAAATGATGTGGATACCGCATTCGAAAACGTATATTTAAAATATTTTTTTAAATAAAGTTTGCATTTTCTGTTCAAAATTTAGCAACAACAGTAAGAGTGTTTACTATTAGATTATTCAATAACTAAACTTCTTTTCAAATAGTCAAAATCTTTTTCGATACCAGCGAATAAAAGGTGAAAAAATAGTGGGACATTTCAGAGAAAACTTAAACACTGCCTAATCTTATAGTTAGTTAGTGATAAAAGAAATGAAGGGAAGATATATGAGGTGAAGATGTAGATATCTATGATCACGAAAATTTATTAAATAAGTACATGAAATATTGAAATATATCTATTTGAGTTAAGATATTATTTAGATACAGATATTAATTTGAAATATAATTAGATGAGGATATAATTATCAAACTATTCAAAAAAATTCCATAATTGTCATTAAATCAAACCTATTTTAAAGTTTAAAATAATGTATTTGGAGTCTATGTAAAATATGAATAACTAGATTATGTGCATTCGGTAGAGCGCATACCTTCGCCTCTGCTTTGACCCGTTCTTTCTCAAAATTGAGGAAACTGCTAACTGGATAATAACCAATCGTCCCACCAAGTTTCATGCAACATGGTACAATACTTTTTGAGTTATAAATGACCTTGACCTTTGACCGGATCGCTTCCAAAATTCTACCAGGTCGTTCCTGGTTATTGACCAATTGTACCATCAAATTTCAGACAATTTGGTGTAATACTTTTTGAGTTACAAATATCCTTGACCTTGATTTTTGACCCGATCAATACCAAAATCTTTCAAAATGGTTCCTGCATATTGACCAATCGTTCCACTATGTTTCATGCAATATGGTACATAAAGGACCTTGACCTTGACCTTTGACCGGATCGCTTCAAAAAATTCTACCAGATCGTTCCTGGTCATTGACCAATTGTACATCAAATTTCAGACAATTTGGTTTAATACTTTTTGAGTTACAAATGGCCTTGACCTTGATCTTTGACCTTTGACCCGATCACTCCCAAAATCGATCAAAATGGTTCCTGCATATTGACCAATTGTTCCATCAAGTTTCATGTAATATGGTTCGATACTTTTTGAGTTATGAATGACCGTGACTTTGACCTTTGACCGGGTCACTCCCAAGACTAGCAGCAGGTCACTGGATATGGACCAATCGTTTCACCAAATTTCAGGCAATTTAGTTGAACACTTTTTCAGTAAAGCAAATAACAAGATGATAAATATATAAATAAATAAATTCCGATGAAAATATATATATCCATTTAATGTTGAGATAATCGATAAGTAAAGGGTTAAAGACAAAGATAAATCCTGTAGGTACCGGCCCGAAAGGACTGAGTTTTATTCACCACGGGGCGTGTTTTTTCATACCGCATCAACAAGGATTCAGTATAAAAAAATGCCCAATCTAAGTGGAGATACATAACACATAGGGGAGAACAGGGAGCATTCAGATATAAGGGTCGTTTAAACAGCTTCATGATTGTTGGATTCACTGCTTATTGTAATAAAATGTGTGCAACATGTTAACCGTCAGCTATACATTTGAAAGATCCAGTGCGTAAAGGTAGCGTGTCTTCCACGATGTGTAATTTACCGTTTTGTTCAATATTCATGCTATTTTTCGTGATTCAATTTGATTGTGTGAGGACTATATGAATACGAAACTTATTCTCAATCTCTAAGGTAAGAATCAAATTGGTATTTTATTATATGTCTGGTGTGTTAAAAAATAATGAGAATGAAATGAAAATCATGGTGATTTTTTTTTCTTAATTTTGAAGTGTCATTTGGGACAAATCTGGCACTTCTGTTTAGGTTGATTCGGAGGATGTCTAAACTTTCCCTCCGCGTTCGATTCAGCCCACCATTACAATTTGTTAAACTATTGCTTATTAGAAGGACATTCAGATCTTGGAATTAATTATTTCAATTGAAATAGCTACGTTAGTTTCTCATTAATAAACACCTGTATTTTCGTTGGTTCATTCAGTAGCTAATCATCAACATTACATTGCTTCATAGTAACATTTTTCATTTATTTGACGACACTTACAAAGGATGGTTTCTACGATTCCATTGGCGAACCGTGATTACTGTGTATCGTCGACTTTTGAAGTAAAATGTTATTCACGTCATAAAAATCTGTCATATACGAGAACTGTTCGGCATTAGTGCATGAGTGACTAGTAGTTAGCTTGGTAATTTCTTGTCGCAGTTTACTCATCTCATTCATAAGTGATATAATATGATCGGCTCGAACTTCATACCCAGCTGCAGGTGGCATGGAGTCAAAACTATCAGATAAAAAATCTGGAATTGTTGTTTCGTCTTCGTCCATTTTTTCATCAGAGAAATGATATCAGTTAGGCTAGCACGTATTTTACCGTCCCCTCTTCTTTAGACATACTATTCCTCAGTAAAACTATATAATACTTCTTTAGATGAGCTAATCTTCTCAGAATTGTGGAAAGTCAAACATGTTGAAATCATAACTTGATCAGAAAACGAATGCCATGCTGATGAGATATAACATTGCACTCCATTGATGATTGCATTAGAAATGGACTGCCCATTACCTAGACATAACTGCCTTAGGAATATATACCCTTTCCCCACCAACATCAGAGACAGGCACTAACAAAACAGGTCTTGGTACACAAACTAAATTGACATAATAATTATCAGGAGCTGCTAACAACTGTCTTCTATGAAGGCTGCATAATCTATAAAGAATTCATGAACAATTAATATTCTTAAGATATTGATATGTGAGCTAGAGACTTTATTTTTTAATATAGTATTAGTTCGACGGCTGTAATTATATTGGTATCAAAGATGATGAGGACGATTGGTTAATTGATGTAGAATAATTTGTAAGGAGATCACTTCATTCAAATAAATACTAAATAACTCTTTATCATATGTATAATTCTACACAGAGAAAAAAGTTTACTCATATTTAATGGGTCAACAATTTATGCTTTGAATCAATTTATTACGTGAGTTAGCTGGACTACATTCATGTTTCCAAGTGTGTCAAAACAATTATGATGTGGTGTGTCACCAGACATAGTTAATTCAAATCATTTTATGGATTGAATCAACTTACTATGAGAGTTAGAGTTACATTTTGGGAGTTTTGAACATATGTTAAAACAACTATGACATAGTGTGTTGAAGTAACTCACAAAGATTGTTAATTCAATGTATCTGGTGTATTAAATAACTTACTATGAGAGTTGGCGCTACTTTTTTGAAGTTTGTGCCCGAGTTAAATCAACTATGACATAGTGTGTTATACAAGGTGGGGCGTAAGTTTGGAAGCAAATGAAAGTGCATATTATAATCCAACGAAAAATATATTTAATAATTTACAGTTATGTATTATTACATAAGGGTTTTAAGAATTCAAAAATCATAAATTTATTCAAAATGTCCCACCTTGTTTTTAATAACATTCTCAAATCTCCTCCGAACTCCTCCTACACACATAGAAAGGATTAGTTGAATCAAATCATATTTGATTTGTTTTGACTAAATTTTATAGTTTATCTGTGCGCCTACCTACGTGGTGAGTTGCAGGTACTATTTAAAATGAGTTAAATTGACGTTGGTTAAAACAACACATATGTGAGTTGATTATTCTTAATTCCCGAAGGTCACTACAACTACCTGTGAGAGTCAAAACTACTCGAAATGGTTGAACCAATTATATGTAATGGTTATAACAACTGCGGAACAAGGTTGCATCAATTACTTGTGTATGTTTCTCCAATCACTCCTATGTGTTATACCAACTACTCGTGTAGGTTATACCAACTACTCGTGTAGGTTATACCAACTACTCGTGCAGGTTATACCAACTACTCGTGTAGGTTATATCAACTACTCGTGTAGGTTATATCAACTACTCGTGTAGGTTATACCAACTACTCGTGTAGGTTATACCATCTACTCGTGTAGGTTATACCAACTAATCGTGTTGGTTATATCAACATTTCGTGTTGGTTATATCAACTACTAGTAAACTAACTAAATGTATATCAACTATTAGTGTAGCTTGAAATATCGGTCCGGTTAGCAGTAGCCAAACTTTTTACATGACTTTTATAGTCAATATATTTACTCTATTAAATCACAATCTCGAGTTAGGTCCCGGTATCAATTAGATTAGACTATTTATTTTCTACGACCAAATCTAACATGTTCATTTATTTTCTACTTTTGCTTCTGTGATATGCATACTATTTTGATTTAAAAAAATAATTGATCACCTAGACTAATCTTTGCTTTTTGAAATGTTTTCGATCCGATGAGTTGATATATGGCTATTAGTTGTAAATTAATAGATTAGATTGAATAAATAGCTTCATCAGGTCAGTTAATAAATAAGTAGTGTAATAACTTTACGTAGTGATAAATAGTTTGGCTAGATAAATTAAATTACCCGGCTAGCCGCTAGACTACAAAAACAAATTTTGATAGAATAAATCTTGGATGTGCTGCAATTATACTACAGAGTGGGGCGTAAGTTTGGAAGCAAATGAAAGTGCATATTATAATCCAACGAAAAATATATTTAATAATTTACAGTTATGTATCATTACATAAAGGCTTTAAGAATTCAAAAATCATAAATTTATACAAAATGTCCCCCCTTGTTTTTAATAACAGCCTCAAATCTCCTCCGAACTCCTCCTACTGCGGCACGCAACTGTTCTTGTGAAATTTCCTTCCAAGATCTCTGGAGCGAACGCTTTAAATCATCCACACTGCGATGGAATTTACCACAGGCCTTTGATTCAAGAATGGAACATACCGAAAAGTCCATAGGATTAACATCTGGGGAGCAGGAAGGCCACATTTCTTTGGACCAAAACCGTGGAAGATGGTCATGGCACCAGTTTTGAGTGACATTTGCAGTATGTGAAGTCTCGCCGTCTTGTTGAAATGTCCATAGAGTGTCATTACCGAAGTGATCCTTAGCTGACTCCAACATTGGCGTCAAAATATTCTCAATATAACATTTAGCATTGATTTTGGCGCCTTGTTCCACAAAAATTAAAGGAGATCTCCAAGTTTCTGAAACGGCGGCCCAGATCATTACTGAAGCAGGTTTCATGGTTCTGTGGACAGTTTGTTGGTTGTATGGGAAGTCTTTTGCACTTTTACCAATTATTCTGTCATTCCTCCGGTTGTGAGCCATTTCCACTGTGAAAATTTTTTCGTCAGACCAAACAATTTCACCAGCCGTGCCAGACTTCAATTCTCTCAGAAGTGCCTTGCTTCTCTCCAATCTCTTTTTCTTTACAGCTTCTGACAGAATCTGTCTCTTTTGGAGGGTGAAAGAGGACATCTTTAGGTCTTCTTTGACAACTCTTCTCATTGTTCTGGGACTCACATTAGCTGTTTTGGCTAACAATCGTATTGATCTTTTCGGGTTCCTCCTGATCTTCTCTCGGGCACATTTTATCAGTTGTTTGGTGCCTTGTGAGCGTGGTCTACCACTTCTTGGACGATCAGTCAAGTCTCCTCTCTCATTAAAACGCTTCACACACTTCCAAACAGTCGATCTCGCTATTGAGAGTCTTTGAAATGACGGAATCTAACTTCCCGGCACGGTGAAGAGCAATAATGGCTTCTCTTTTGTCTGACATTTTTGAATTGACTAAATTTTTGTAAAAAATAACACTGCGACGTCATAATGTAGTGTCTCTACTATAGTTCAAACCCTATCACCTACTTAGGAACTTATTTTTAAGAATTATATTAATGTTTGAAAAATTGCTTCCAAACTTACGCCCCACCCTGTATAACTTAATGAATAATAATAAAGCATTTGTCTTCTAAACCATATTTTAGTGCAATTCATCTTACTCATAGGCACTGATGTAGAAATATGCTAATAGAATTTACCAAGGGTCAAATTGAAAACGAAATATAAACATTTAAGTTTTAGATTTTTTTTATTTAGAAGTATAATTTGAATCCTCGTCACTGTCTGTTACGACTATAGGTTGCCAATTCCTGAAATAAGAGATTCGTATACTAATATATATATATATATAATAGAAATTCATAGTATCGTTTATATACATTATCAATAACATCACCTACTCCTCTGAGTCTTTTCTCCTTTTGTAATGAGATAGCGACAGCTTCGATATTCTTTTAATGTCTGGAATCCCTAAAAGCATATGAAAAGAGATAATAATATTGCACATACATATTTAAAAATCATCTAACATTTTCAAATACTTACTTTGACAGATCATAATTGTTCCTGAATCATTCAAAAGAATTGAAGAGGACTCCGATGGTTGATGACGTTGATCTACTCCATCAATTCTTCATAAAGATCTGAAAGTAGATTCAGAAAATATAAAAAACCATATTAACAAAGAAATGAAGAGAACTATTAACTGAGAATAGTTTCATAAAAGTTAATTATTTATATAAAATGTCAAACTATTTATAAATCTTCAGATGCAGTATAAATTTAGCTCTAATAAATGCAATGGATTCTCCTTGCTAATCCTCATAATTTTGTTCATTATACACTCTTAATTTAGACTTCAATTAAATACCAAAAAAGTATAATATATCAAAAGGCTCACCTCTGGTTGGAGTTCTCACTGCCAAATCCCTGGACGGTGTTCTCCTTATTTGCTACCCGGACGGAGTTCTCCCGGTCATAGAAAACTAGGGTCAAGTAGGTAAATTGCGGCACTTCAACTAACTGCGGTCTCTCATCTCAGAAACATTAATAACCATCATGGCTTCAAGGTACTTGTGAAATAAATAGAACCTATCATAAATTGATCTGTTGAACAATTCAATATATAGCTAAACTAATTTCAAATGGATTTTGAGACTTTCTTAATAGGGCCGCAATTAGAAATTAAAGAACCGAATTTACGTGTGTAACCCTACCTATAGGTAGACTAACTAGTTTTGAAATATATAAATGATAAGAATACTTAACTTGAGATACTAGGATAAGTTCCGAATTATCGGACAGTTCCACACTTTCGGTCGCCTAAGAAAATCTATATAAAATAATTGATCAACTTTTATTTCAATTAACTATTAGGTAGCTATATACTATATTTCATACGTGACCGAAAATGTGAAATCACCTGATAATTTGGAACTTACCCTATCTAAGGACAGCGCAATAACTGCCTAGCCTATGTAGATGGTATTGATAGCTAGGTAGGTATGATGCTTAAATAAGTTAACATATAATAATCTAGGAAAATTAGTTTGGATATCAGTTTACAAACCGGAAGGCAGTAATCAAAATTTATTATTATGAAAAGTAATACACTGATAATCAGCTCTTCAAATAACTACCTAGCCACCACCCTATCAATCCCAAATTTTTTAGAATATTTAGGCAGGCATTTATCTATGCATTAATGGAATTAATTTATAATCGATCGGCAGCGATAATACTATTTAGTGCATATAACGCTATTGTTTGCACTTGAACTAAAATGGTATTGAGGAGCGTTCACATTCAACACGTAACACACTTCAAACAAGATTTGAACTGTAAAGGGTCAACCGATTAATTGGCTTTGAGGAAAGCATAAGTTGCCACATACTCATTTAATTTAACTCACACCTAAACTTAAAAAGTAGCGCCAACTCTCATAGTAAGTTAATTTATACACCAGATACATAGGATTAACAGTCATTGTGGGTTACTTTATCACACTATGTCATAGTTGTTTTAACTCACACCTAAACTTAAAAAAAAGTAGAGCCAACTCTCACAGTAAGTTAATTCATACACTGCAGAATACATTGGATTAACAGTCTTTGTGAGTTACTTTATCACACTATGTCCATAGTTGATTTAACTCGCACCTAAACTTCAAAAGAAGTAGCGCCAACTATCATAGTAAGTGAATTCATACACCAGATACATTGGATTAACAATCTTTGTGAGTTACTTCAACACACTATGTCATAGTTGTTTTAACATATGTTCAAACTCCCAAAATGTAACTCTAACTCTCATAGTAAGTTGATTCAATCCATAAAATGATTTGAAGTAACTATGTTTGATGACACACCACGTCATAGTTGTTTTGACACACGTGAAAACATGAATATAGTCAAACCAACTCACGTAATAAATTGATTCAAAGCATAAATTGTTGACCCATTAAATGTGAGTAAACTTTTTTCTCTGTGTACTGCGGCACGCAACTGTTCTTGTGAAATTTCCTTCCAAGATCTCTGGAGCGAACGCTTTAAATCATCCACACTGCGATGGAATTTACCACAGGCCTTTGATTCAAGAATGGACCATACCGAAAAGTCCATAGGATTATTATCTGGGGAGCAGGGAGGTCACATTTCTTTGGACCAAAACCGTGGAAGATGGTCATGGCACCAGTTTTGAGTGACATTTGCAGTATGTGAAGTCGCGCCGTCTTGCTGAAATGTCCATAGAGTGTCATTACCGAAGTGATCCTTAGCTGACTCCAACATTGGCGTCAAAATATTCTCAATATAACATTTAGCATTGATTTTGGCGCCTTGTTCCACAAAAATTAAAGGAGATCTCCAAGTTTCTGAAACGGCGGCCCAGACCATTACTGAAGCAGGTTTCCTGTTTCTGTGGACAGTTTTTTGGTTGTATGGGATGTCTTTTGCACTCTTACCAATTATTCTGTCATTCCTCCGGTTGTGAGCCATTTCCACCGTGAAAATTTTTTCGTCAGACCAAACAATTTCACCAGCCGTGCCACACTTCAATTCTCTCAGAAGTGCTTTGCTTCTCTCCAATCTCTTTTTCTTTACAGCTTCTGCCAGAGTCTGTCTCTTTTGGAGGGTGAAAGAGGACATCTTTAGGTCTTCTTTGACAACTCTTCTCATTGTTCTGGGACTCACATTAGCTGTTTTGGCTAACAATCGTATTGACCTTTTCGGGTTCCTCCTGATCTTCTCTCGGGCACATTTTTTCAGTTGTTTGGTGCGTTGTGAGCGTGGTCTACCACTTTTTGGACGATCAGTCAAGTCTCCTCTCTCATTAAAACGGTTCACACAATTCCAAACAGTGGATCTCGCTATTGAGAGAGTCTTTGAAATGACGGAATCTGACTTCCCGGCACGGTGTAGAGCAATAATGGCTTCTCTTTTGTCTGACATTTTTGAATTGACTAAATTTTTGTAAAAAATAACACTGCCACGTCATAATGTAGTGTCTCTACTATAGTTCAAACCCCATCATCTACTTAGGAACTTATTTTTAAGAATTATGTTAATGTTTGAAAAATTGCTTCCAAACTTACGCCCCACCCTGTAGTAACCCACAAAGACTGTTAATCTAAAGTATTCTGCAGTGTATGAATTAATTTACTATGAGAGTTGTCGCTACTTTTTTGTAATTTTAGGTGAGAGTTAAAACAACTGTGACATAGTGTGACAAAGTAACCCACAAAGACTGTAAATCCAATGTATCTGGTATATAAATTAACTTCTATGAGAGTTGGTGCTACTTATTTAAAGTTTAGGTGCGAGTTAAATCAATTGAGTAAGTGGCAACTTATGTTTTCCTCAAAGCCAATTAATCGGTTGACACTTTACAGTTCAAATCTTGTTTCAAGTGTGTTACGTGTTGAATGTGAACGCTCCTCAATACCATTTTAGTTCAAGTGTAAACAATAGCGTTATATGCACTTAATAGTATTTTCGCTGCTGGTCGATTATTAATTATTAATTAATGCCTTTAATACATAGATAAATGTCTGCCTAAATATTCTTAAATTTTCGGGATTGATAGACTGACGGCTAGGTAGTTATTTGAAGAGCTGATTATCAGTATACATATAACTTTTCATAATAATAAATATTGATTACTACCTTCCAGTTTGTAAACTGATATCCAAACTAATTTTCTTAGATTATTGTATGTTAACTTATTTAAGCATCATGCCTACCTGTCAGAATTAGGTTAAATAACAGTGGGTTAACAACGTTAAGACATAGAGTTTATTTAAAGAGTAAATATGTTATACAATTGGAAGTCTATTGAGAGATGAGTGGAACACATCTCTCACTGAGTAATGTAAAGAACCGACTGCCTTAGGGTTCTACAAACAGTGGTATTTAACACTCGACGGAAGTGTGATAGACTTTAGACCTTACGTCCGTTCCTCATTAAAAGTAATACATGGTTATTTAAACAATAGGTAATTTAATATAGCTGAGCTAGTCTAACAGGAAATTAATATTAAACATATAACGAGTGTGTAATACATTTAACTAAAATTTCAACACTCCTCCTCACACGACATTATATATTTTTCATGCCTATTAATTCAACTAATTTGGTAAATCTATCAATAGGCAACGGTTTAGTGAATATGTCAGCAAGCATAGTTTCACTGGGGCAATACACAAGTTTAATTGTGTTTGAAGCAACAAGATCTCTAATGTAATGAAATTTAATATCAATGTGTTTCGATCTAGGATGATTTTTAGCATTTTTAGCAATACAAATGGCTGACTGATTATCCTCAAACAATACTATAGGATTCTTATTTGGTACTTTAAGATCTAATAGTAATTTATTTAGAAATACAGCTTCTTGGGAGGCTCCAGAGAGGGAAACATATTCAGCTTCAGCCGTTGATAAAGCAACACATGACTGTTTCACAGAGCGCCAAGAAATAATGGAATTATTTAACATAAAGCATTGGCCAGAAGTACTTTTCCTATCAACTCTGTTTCCTGCCCAGTCGGCATCAGAATAACCTATCAACTCAGAATCTTCATTACCATATGTAATGCCAAGATCAGGTGTGCCCTTTAGGTATCTAAATATTCGCTTAATTGCAGACCAGTGCTTAGTGTTTGGATTGGAACAAAATTTAGAGACATTTCCAACTGCATAAGTTATGTCCGGTCTAGTTTTAGTAGATAGATACAGTAAGGCACCTACAGCTGACTGATATTTAGTTTTATCTACTAGTTCACTATCATCAGTAGTTGGTTCCAAATGGGAATTAACATCAGCAGGGGTTGAAACAGGTTTGCAATTATTGAATTCAAATCTATCTAATAACTCGTTGACAAATGAAGATTGATTTAGGGCTATTTTATTTGCGTCTTGTACGACTTTTATGCCTAAGAAATAGGATAATTTTCCTAAGTCTTTCATCTCAAATTTAGCACTTAAATCAATCTTGATTTTAGTCAGATCATCATAGTTCTTACATGCTACAATAATATCATCTACATACACAGAAATGAAGCATGGAGAGTTATTGATTAATTTAACATATATACATGAGTCACAAGAGGACTGAATAAATCCTAAGGATTTAAGATATGCATCCAACGCATCATTCCAACATTTGGGTGATTGTTTTAATCCATACATAGATTTATTAAGTTTACATACTAAATCTTCTTTTCCTGGAATAGCATAGCCAGGAGGCTGTCTAATATAAACATTTTCTTTAAGATCCCCATTCAAAAAAGAAGAATTTACATCCAAGTGATGTACAAATAATTTTTGGTTAGCTGCTAAAGATAACATGGTTCGCACCGATTCAAATCTCACTACAGGAGCAAAAATTTCATCATAGTCGATTCCAGGTCTCTGTAAAAAACCCTGAGCGACTAATCTAGCTTTATATGAAACCACTCTACCATCAGATCCCTTTTTTCTTTTTAACACCCATTTAGATTTAATTATGTTTAAATCTGAGGTAGGTTTTACGAGTTCAAAAACTTTATGTTTCTCAAAAGCATTTAATTCCCTCTCCATGGCATGTTTCCATTTAGAGGATTCAGAACCGCTATTAAGAGCCTCAGATACCGACCTAGGTTCGATATTGATATTCCCATTGACTAATAAACCCTCCTCCTCCTCCTCAAACTGATCATACTCCCAACTACCATATCTAATAGGAGCTCGACGAATTCTAGACGATCGTCTAAGATCCTCATTAGGACTGATAGCTGGTACAGGTTGCGCCTCAGGGAGGATTATTGGAGGATTATCGTCAGGAGTGTGATTCTTAGGTCCAGCAGGTTCTGAATCTTCTGAATGGAACACCAGTGGAGAGGTAGGAGTCTCACTCAGTTGAGGGCTCTCAATCTTAGATGAAATTGATTCATCAAAGGTTACATTCCTGGAAAAGAAGATTCTTTTAGATTCAACATCATACATCTTATACCCTTTAGTAACTGTGCCATAGCCAATAAACAGACATTTGGTAGCTTTATTTTCTAACTTTGATCTTTCATCTCGAGAAATATGTGCGTACCCTGTGCATCCAAAAACTTTTATATGGCTAACGTTGGGTTTTCTAAGATTTAAAGCTTCATATGGAGTTTTATTTACTAAAAATGAATTAATGCATCTATTATTTAGATTATTTGCAGTATATAGTGCTTCACCCCAGAATTCCTAATCAATTCCTGAATCAGATAACATACATCTAACTTTTTCCATAATAGTTCTATTAAATCTTTCAGCTAACCCATTTTGCTCAGGAGTTTTAGGAATGGATTTCTGGTGAATTATACCTTCATTTCGTAAATATGATTCAAACTTATTTGAGGTATATTCTCCTCCATTATCTGACTGCAAGGTTTTAATTTTCCTTTCATAAATATTTTCAACCATAGCTTTCCATTCCAAAAACTTCTGAAACACATCACTCTTATGTGAAATAACATATATCCAGGAGTATCGAGTAGCATGATCAATAAAGGTCAGAAAATATGAATTATTACCCCTGGAAGTGGGAGTAATTTTCCCACAGACATCTGTGTGGATTAAATCAAGAGGTTAACAATTTTTCTTAATGCTTGTAGAAAAAGGTATTTTATGCATTTTCCCATTACAGCAGTGTTCACACACGCCTTCTATAGCTTTTAATTTACTATCCAGACCATTTACTGATTTAGTTCGGATCATTTTAGTCAAGTTGTCGTTACCTATATGACCGAGCCTTCTGTGCCATAGAATGTTTACTTTATTTTGATCAACAGTTACTGCAGCTTTATGAACTAAAGTATTAAGATAATAGAGTTGACCCACACAGTTAGCCTCATCAATTAACTCTTTATTTTCGTTCAAAATTTTACATTTATCATCTTCAAAAATAATAGATTTATTATTACTTGTCATTTTTGACACTGATAGTAGATTAAAAGCTAGATTTGGCACATATAGTACATCATTTATTTTACATGTTCTACTTCCACCACCTGGTATATTCACAATAACAGAAACATTTCCTAGTGAAATAGCTTGTAAGACATCTCCATTTCCTACTTTAACATTGATAGGTTTGCTAATATTTGCAAAATCTTTACATAAATTTTTATCACCACTCATGTGTGATGAAGAGCCTGAATCTATTATCCAAATATTACTGTCGGCATATTTGTTACAAAGAGCGATATCATTAGCATACATTGTGTGATTTAGTTCTATATGACTTACATTTACAACATTTGGCTGGTTTTGAGTTCTGTTAGTTTGAGAAGACCTTTTAAATTTAAAGCAGTCTTTTTTCAGGTGTCCCATCTTTTTGCAGAAATGGCAAATGATGGACTGTTTATTTACTCCAGCATAATTCTGAGTATTGGATAATGCTAATGCATTATTGGATTTAATACTCAACTTTTCAGCTTCTCTCCGGAGTGTGTCAGCTACGGTAATCCAGTTAGGGATGTCAAGCACTACATACGGCCCTGGTAGTGATGACAGGAGACAAATAACTTTATCCTCTTCACTGATCACTTGATTTAACAAGGCAAGCTCTTGAAAAACTTCAGTTAGTTCTTTCAAATGAGAGTCTAGTAGTTCTGGAGACTTCAATTTTAAATTGTAGAGCTTTTTCTACAGACGAAATTTGTTAGCCCACGTGTTTTTCTGAAACGTTTCTTGAAGAGTGGTCCAGACAGCTCGTGGATCCGTGGGTTGTCCAACTAAGTACAATTGGTCCGGAGAAATAGATAGTACTATATCAGCAAGAGTTTTATTCTTGTTATTCGCATAGGCAGATTTAACATCAGTTGAATCGGAATCTATTGGAACTGGTTTAGTTCCATCAGCAAAGTCCATCAGTTTCTCTCTTAAGAGATACATCTGCATCTGTATCCTCCATGTAGGGTAATTATTTCCGTCTAGGGGAACAATCCCCGGTAACTTATTTGAAGACATGTTTTCAAAGTATTTATTATCATTCAATACTTAACAAACATAAACAACCAAAGCAGTTAAATTGATTTACTGTTTAACTGAATTGATGTTTTAACATTATTCTAATTCATAAGAATAACTGAATATAATTATTAATATTCAATTGGAACAGCAACACAAGTCTTAGTTCGCAAGAACCTTTTGTTGAAAGTATTTATTATCATTCAATACTTAACAAACATAAACAACCAAAACAGTTAAATTGATTTACTGTTTAACTGAATTTGATGTTTTAAAATTATTCTAATTCATAAGAATAACTTCACTGAATATAATTATTAATATTTAATTGGAACAGCAACACAAGTCTTAGTTCGCAAGAACCTTTTTTTTGAAAGACTGTTTACCAAAGGATAAGGTCACAGATTTAAAGGTAATTTGTGACCTCTCTTGACACCTCTTCCGCACAAATACTAAATAATTATATTATAAAACAAGTGCATTTTTCGCTAGAGCAATAATTATAATTGACCTCATTAGCGCGTTAACACGATATGCTTACACAAGCGTTCGAGTGATATGTTTCATATAGGTTAACACTTTTCCACTGCACTTCGTTTTTATATTTATTACTGTTATAAACTTCTAATTTGTTTAAACATAATTTGATTTATAAACTCTCATCGTTCACTGGGCCCATAACCTGTTAGAATAAGGTTAAATAACAGTGGGTTAACAACGTTATGACATAGAGTTTATTTAAAGAGTAAATATGTTATACAATTAGAAGTCTATTGAGAGATGAGTGGAACACATCTCTCACTGAGTAATGTAAAGAACCGACTGCCTTAGGGTTCTACAAACAGTGGTATTTAACACTCGACGGAAGTGTGATAGACTTTAGACCTTACGTCCGTTCCTCATTAAAAGTAATACATGGTTATTTAAACAATAGGTAATTTAATATAGCTGAGCTAGTCTAACAGGAAATTAATATTAAACATATAACGAGTGTGTAATACATTTAACTAAAATTTCAACACTACCTAGCTGTTTTTTTTTCAGTGTCATTACCTTCTACATAGGGACAGGCAGTTACTGCGCTGTCTTCAGATAGGGTAAGTTCCAAATTATCAGGCGATATCACATTTTTGGTCACGTATGAAATATAGTATATATATAACCTAATAGCTAATTAAAATAAAAGTTGATAAATTATTTTGGACAGTTTTTCTTAGGTGACCGAAAATGTGGAACCGTCCGATAATTTGGAACTTATCCTAGTATCTCGTGTTAAATATTCTGATAATTTATATATTTTTAAAACTAGTTAGTGTACCTATATATAGGTAGGGTTTTTTTACAAACAGGTAAATTCGGTTCTTTAATTTCTAATTGTGGCCCTGTTAAGAAAATCTCAAAATCCTTCTGAAATTTGTTTAGCTATATATTGAATTGCTGAATATCTTAATAAGCTCAATTTATGAGAGATTCTGTTTATTTCACGAGTACCTTGAAGCTATGATGGTTATTAATGTTTCTGAGATAAGAGAACGCAGTTAGTTAAAGTGCCGCAATTTACCTACTTGACCCTAGTTTTCTATGACCGGGAGAACTCCGTCCAGGGAGGTAGTCGGCAGAACTCCTTCCTGGGAGCAAATAAGGAGAACGCCGTCCAGGGATTTGGCAGTGAGAACTCCAACCAGAGGTGAGCCTTTTGATATATTATACTTTTTGGTATTTAATTAAAGTCTAAATTAAGAGTGTATAGTGAACAAAATTATGAGGATTAGCAAGGAGAATCCATTGCATTTATTAGAGCTAAATTTATACTACATCTGAAGATTTATAGATAGTTTAACATTTAATATAAATGATTTACCTATATGAAACAATAATTCTCAGTTAATAATTCTCTTCATTTCTTTATTAAAATGGTTTTCTATATTTTCTGAATCTACTTTTAAATCTTTATGAAGTATTGATGGAGTAGATCAACGTCATCAACTATCGGAGTCTCTTCATTTCCTTTGAATGATTCAGGAACAATTATGCTAGGTCAAAGTAGGTATTTGAAAATATTAGATAATTTTAAAATATGTATTTGCAATATGATTAGCTTTTCCAGACATGAAAAGAATATCGAAGCTGTCGCTATCTCTACAGTTCATACGAGTAAAATGAATTGCACTAAAATATGGTTTAGAACTTTAGAAGATAAAGGCTTTATTATTATTCATTAAGTTATAGGATGATTGCAGCATATCAAAGATTTATTTTATCAACATTTGTTTTTGTAATTTAGCCTGGTTATTTCATTTATCTAGTTATTTACGTCATCTAATTTCTTATTTAAAAACTGACTTGAAGTTATTTATTCAATATAATCTATTTATTTACAACTTAAAACCATATATCAATTCATCGGATCGAAAACATTTCAAAAAGCAAAAATTAGTCTTGGACTGTAGGTGATCAATTTATTTTTTAAAATCAAAATAGTATGCATATCACAGAAGCAAAAGTATAAAATAAATGAAAATGTTAGATTTTATGGTAGAGAATAAATAGTCTAATCTAATTGATACCTACACTAATAGTTGATATACATTTACTTAGTTTACTAGTAGTTGTTATAACATACACGAGTAGTTGATATAACCTACACGAGTAGTTGATATAACCTACACGAGTAGTTGGTATAACCTAAACGAGTAGTTGGTATAACCTACACGAGTAGTTGATATAACCAACACGAGATGCTGATATAAACTACACGAGTAGTTGTTATAACATACACGAGTAGTTGATATAACCTACACGAGTAATCGGTATAACCTACACGAGTAGTTGATATAACCTACACGAGTAGTTGATATAACCTACACGAGTAATTGGTATAACCTACACGAGTATTTGGTATAACCTACACGAGTAGTTGGTATAACCTACACGAGTAGTTGGTATAACCTACACGAGTAGTTGGTATAACTTACTCGAGTAGTTGGTATAACACATAGGAGTGATTGGAGAAACATTCACAAGTACTTGATGTAACCTTGTTCTGTAGTTGTTATAACCATTACATTTAATTGGTACAACCATCACGAGTAGTTTTGACTATCACAGGTAGTTGTTGTGACCATCGGAAATTAAAAATAATTAACTCACATATGTGTTGTTTTAACCAACGTCAATTTAACTCATTTTAAATAGTACCTGCAACTCACCACGTAGGTAGGCGCACAGATAAACCATAAAATGTAGTCAAAACAAATCAAATATGATTTGATTCAACTAATCCTTTCTCTTTGTGTATAAGTATAAACATTTATGTTGAAAATAAGAGTATTTTTACTCATTGAAAATACAGTTTTCAAATAAATATGTTTAGTAGCAAGAGTGCTGTATCAAAATAAATTCGTACTTCAATATGTATATTAAACATTATTTACTCTTCATCAACCAACATCGATCACAATCAACTATGTCAGTAAAAAAATCTACGTTTTTCTATATCCAGTCTTCAGCAGAAATGTTTAAAACTATTTTATATCCTATCTTCTACATTATTATTCTCCATTGAATTGTGACCAAATGACATAATAAATTGTGATGTATTCAGTTCTTGAAGATTATTCACGAGGTTCCTGAGAATATTATGTCCTGTGCGTGGGCTTAACTATCAAAAAGACTACTGAATGCATTACCTTTGTAATTTGCATATGCTTAACATGTTACAAGAATTTGCAAGCGAGCTTTTCACGTAAAATAACCTGTAAGAATAATTTGAAGTTATAGGATAGATTCTAAAGATAGTTATTTAATTATTGTAATCCGAACATTTCTGTAAATTTCATAATAAGATAGAAAGTCTATCAGAATTTACATTTATATATTGAAAAGTAACTATCGTCCGTTACGTCTTTCAGAAAAAAGAGGAAAAGTATTTGACTCCGTATACAGGATATAAAGAAAATAAAAAATGATGTAAATACTATTAGGCCTATATTAATAATTTCAGAAAAAACATTACCATATAAATTGTATATGTTCAGTTTACACTATCAACAAATTTTTCTCCCTTCCTTTTATTTTCTGCTTGATATTTATCCGGTAAATAGGGTTGGTATTTCCCCCACTTATAATTCATTTAATTTATACTTTACATTATAAAGTGCCAACGGTTAATTAAAACGGTTGAAGAACTTTTTAATTTATTCACTTGTACTTTAATTCGAGGTTAATGTACATAAGTTGTTTGTAATTACTTGCATCGCTTTTTGAGAATGAATTTGTAATTCATAGAAAAATTGTGCAAGTAATTCTCTTTTGTTTTAATGTAAAAATGTCGTCAGATAAAGTTATGTATTTATAAATAAGCGAATGTTTTTAAAACCCACGAGTCAAAATGTCATTAGTGTTAATTTTACTCGGTTGATATATTAATTGAAGATAAATTAAAGTGAGTAACTGACGCCTGTAATTCAATCGTTAACCTTGAGTGAAAAAAAGTCAATAACTGAATATTTTCTAATCTATGGAGATGGTGGAATATGTTATTCTCCTATAGAATTATCATTTAAACAAAGTAATTATTTTCTTGGCCAAATATATAAAAACTTTGGTTCACAGTCAAGAAGTTTCAGTTATTGATGGAATAATCATCAATCTATTATTAACTATCGTAAATATAAATCATAGTCAATATACTCGACAGCCTAAAATTCCAAAAAAATTGAGCTCAATTACAATAAAATTCCTCTTTAAATGAAATCCGTTAAAGTGAATGTAGTGTCCTGAGTATAGAAGAAGCCACCATAGTGAACAAATCTTGTTCAGTCTTCCATGAATGGCCATCAGAATTAGAAAAGTAATGACTTTTCTATGACACTCTAAAGAAAAAAAATCTCTATAGAGGCTACTTTTTTACTTAGGACTCTAATTTCATTATAAAGGATCTCTTTATAGAGGATTTCTACTTTAGGAGTTCTACTTATTTATGATTTAATAAAAATACAATAAATATCTTTACTCATAAAACGACTTTTATCTGAGTATAGCATTTACGGTAAATAAATGTTAATCAATTTTCAAAATAATGGATAAAATGTATACACACTGAAATTAATGCATGAAATGTATTATTTTTCGGGGAAAAACAAGGCATGTATTACCGCACCGAAACGCTCACAATAATTTCGAATTCACGACATGTTTCTATCGAATGCCAGTAAGCTGGAATTGAATTCTCAGACATATGGTTTGCCCCTCCTATTTTGGGGCCAATTGCAGTTCTTTACGTGTAAATTATTTCTTCAATTTACACGAAAAAGACTTACACGCAAGACAAGGAGCTGCAATTCGGTTTATTGTAGCCTGAGCAGTAAATAGGAAAGCTTCAGTCAACAAGAAAGATATCAATAATGTAAACGGGAATTCTCCCACGCAGACAACCTACCTACTTATACAATATACAGAGTGTCATAGAAAAAGTGTACCCATCGGGTACACTTTTTTCTACCCACTACCCAACTTTAAATTAGTATATTTTAGCAACTAGTGAAGATGCAGTTTTCTTTCAAGTATCATTTTGTTCATTGAACCTTTTTCATGCACAAAGATTTATTCATTTTTGTGAATATTATAACGATTTTATTGAATTGTTGTGAAAATGGGTTTGCGTGACTAATCAGCAAACGGGCAATGCGGTAAATTCAAGCATAAGAAGTATCTTTAGTAGACAACAACACCATTAATAAAATATATTTATTTCCAGCTTTTAAAAGCATACAAATAACTATTCCATTTATAATTTATCGAACATACGTAGAAATGTGTTTAAGTACAAAATGGAATACATAAGTTTAAATTTTAACAAGAGTCGTTCAGGCCAACTGTAGAACATGAAAGTTAGATTGATTGTTATAATTTCCACTGTATTAAAGACGGTCAAATTAAAAATAAGGATGGATATTTTGAAAAGCATATTGCAGAAGGTTCTGATCAATTACTTCACCGCTCATGATTCTTCTCTCATGATATTATCTTCCACAAAACGAACATGTCTTTCAATAGCCAATTGGCGAAATTTCTACGGCGTCAAAAATCAATTTCAAGAATTTTATGTCTGACTTTCATTTTTATGGGTAAGAATTGTTGGTCATGTTTAGTAAATCGATTGTTTTTAGATTTTTAGATATTTATTTAGTTTCTGAATAAAATTGGATATATTACCATGTCATATTGTTCTCTTGTGACCTAGACGACCCTTGTTAAAATTTAAAACTTATGCCTTCCTTTTTATTCTTAAGCACATTTCTCCACATGGTCAATAAATTATGAATGGATTAGTTATTTGTATGTTTTTAAAACCTTGAAATAAGTTAATTTTATTAATGAGGTTCTTGTCTAATAAAAATACCTTTTACTCTTGAATTTACCGCATTGTCTATTTGGTGACCATTCCTGCAAACCCATTTTCACCACCTTTCAATAAAATCGTTATAATATTCAGAAATAAATAAACAAAATGACAATTGGAAGAAAACTGTATCTCTACTAGTTGTTGAAATATACTGATTTAAATTTGGGTACAGTATTTTCTGGGACACCATGTATACCTGCTTACTTACCTACCTATTAACTTACTAACCTACCTACCTCTCTACCAATCAATCTATCGTTCTTCTTATCTACCTACTTATCTACCTAAAAAGCTATCTTCTTAATAACCTATCTACCTACCAACTCTAACAAGATAAAAATAGATGAATTTGTTTACTGCAAGTTGAAGGTTTCTATTATTTAGCCTAATTTAATTCCTTCAATCAATTTGTATAGAGTTGAATGACGAGTAGATTTTTGGTAGTATTATTTGACTTCAGTACAGGAGTGATACTTGTGAAAGAAAACAGTTATCATAATAAATACAATGAACAAATCTTAATTAAATATCAAATAACATAGTGCTATAGACAAAACCTAAAGATATAACTTCTACGTTTAGGGTGACTACCCATATTAACGCGAACAATATTATCTCAAATAGTTATGCCTATGGTAGTAATAATGATTAATCGAACATACTGAATATTAAAGTTTTAAGTATGAATAAGTAATGGTATAAAGAAATGATTCAATATTTATCAATGAATTAAATAGTTACCCAACAAACATATGAATGTCGATTCGATGCCGTTTGCTGTCGAATTCGTAGCGCTAACGGTGGGTATCGACTTAGCAACCATTTCGACTCATAGTAGATATCGGAATGTCTGTTTCTAAATGATATCTGAATTTACACTTCGAGTAGAAACACGAAAACCAATACATGGTTTTAACAGTATCGTCTTGACGTCGGCATGTCTGTTTCCAAACGATATCTGAGTTTATAATTCGACCAGAAGTGCGAAAACAGATACGTAGTTTTAAAAAAATCGTTTCAAATTTGGAAATTCATTTTCTTATCTTCCTGTTATATAATACGTATAGAAATGTAGGAATTATTTTTATTCAATTGGATTGTACCTTTCTATATAACGTACGTTGTGCTCCCTTTAAACTATACCCAATAATTAATACATTTATAGGGGACTACGGCAGTTGTAAAGGTATGATCGGGCATTGACACGCTAGTGCGATTGTACAATGGATCAACGTATAGTAAGCGATATTGGAACATCGGTTGTTGAACAGTGTTCCTCCAGTACCGTGAAAATGAAATGGATAACCAATCAAGTGATTTTTAGATGACCAGTGCATTTATTGTTATGAATCTATCCTAAACTGCTTATTGTAAATAAACCGCGAGGGGTTCCTGAAGCTGTTTTTGGTGAATGGAAGAGAAGGGGGGTGGCGTCCCTTGTGACTCAAACTGTTGTAATTTGGATTATGTATTGTCTATTTTATGTTTACCATGTGTATAGTTTTTTTAACTCTCCATGCAGTTTTAGAGGATAGCGCTAGGGTTACGCTCCACAATTACGTACGAGGTCTTAGATTTTGTGTTATGTAGGCTCATAGACTTCATTTACTATTACCTCTTCATTTCCATCTTCCATCCTTGAGTGCAGCCACCGGTGCTTGTGACCATTTTTGTCACATTCCTCGGTAAGTGACAGCATTCAAGTAGTTTTTCAGCATCCATGAGCGTCGTGACTTTGTCCATGGAGCCACTTTCCTTTCTGACTGCTTCTTCCAGTCCCTTCTATTTATTTTCCTTTAGACGTCAGAGACATGGCCTTTGGTTCCGAAGCAGACGTTAAACCTATACTAAACGTAAATAATTAAAAGTTGATGGGATATTCAACATGTTCTATTTTAGAGTACATTCTGTGTTATCGGACGGTTCCACATTTTCGAATATGTAAGATATAAATATATTAATTATCATTATTCAATTTTTACTTAAATTGGTATCCATGATACCAGTACGTAAAATACATGTTTAGAAATAAAAATCAATACCTAAATAATTTTTCTACGTAAAATGCAGAAACCCATATCCGATAACTTGAACTTTCACCTAGTGCCAAAAGCTGCAAATGAGACGATTAAAATTCAGTGATTCACATTTTAGATAATTAAACTTAGAGTTGTAATCGAACTCATTAAATCTATATATAATGATCATTATTTAACTTTTATTTCAATTGGTATCATACCTTCAGCTATTAAATTAAATTGTAGTTAAATAATAATAATTATATTTCCCTTTATCACGTGTTCGAAAATATAGACCCCATTAATAACTTGGAACATAAACTCTACTGCTAAAAATATTTCACGGAACACAAAATTCCTGTTTGTTCAATGTAACACAATTATATAAGTCAAAATATCAAACTAATTACTCAACTATTATGACCTATATTTACTGAGTGAGAGTTAATCTATGGTCAAATTTTAATTAATGCATTCATTACTTTGAACTTTCATCACACAGCTTTCATCTGTATTCTAAATCGAAGCCTCAAAACATATTCTTTAATTTGAACTCAAAGAGAACGAAATTTTTAAGGAGTTACAATTATATAAAAATTTGACCAACTCATTACTATTTATAATAAGAAAAAGTTGTGATTTTGGTTATAAATGCGGTGCTTGCCTGTATTGTTTTATTCACTCTAAGAATATCTTCAAGTATCTCCGAGTCGCTTAATATCAAAAAATTTTTTAGGTAAGTGCATCCATGGTGGCAAAGCTACAGAGGTACAGGCACGAGGACGGAGGGACCCACGAACGATACCTGGACGTATCACTTCATTTCTTCCCATTTAATTTATTTATAACACTATGTAACATTAATCGAATTGATATGCATCTAAACGTACAATACGTTATTTCAATGAAGTAAGAGTTTTCTATTTTAATGTATTTATTTATTGGATGCAAGTGGATATCGTTTCGAAGCATATTAGATATATAATTAGGCGTCTGTTCGATGCAGAATCCCTATGTATGTTGTATGTCGTAATTTATCTTTCTATTCAACGCTGTTATAGCGGTATCGCTTCGATGCGAAATATACTTGATATGATGCGGTTTAGCGGTGCAAACGGATATCGGATTGATGTCTACTTGATATCACCATGTCTGATTTGTTACTGGTATTCGATGTCGGAAGAGAGGTTATACAGAGTCGTTTAGACATCGAATAGATACATTTATGTTTGCTGGGTAACTCCTTTATGGAATGATACTAAATAAGATGGCGTAGGCTATAAATCATTCAAGAATCTCTAGTTTACTTTTAACGGTAATAATTATTATATAGTTAATTTCTAATGAGTACATTTCTAACTAAAGGCTTATATATAACACAAAGTATATAATAAATGCTAAGCTAAACAACTTACCCTTATAAGACAAATGTTTATCACTAAGGGTCAATCATTGCACAATGTATTAAATCTAATATTCAACTGAATGAGTGTAGAGTTAGCTAGCATAATTAATGGATAGTTTTACGTATTATTGGAACATATTATTGGAACCGATTATGACGAAATATTAGTATGAAATCGGTCTAGTATTCAAATTGGGTTATTAGAAAATTGTTCTTTGAAATGAATGATTAATATAAAATGATGAATGCTACAAAGTATTAAAATTACCCATGCTAATTCTTAACCCTTATGATTTTGACTATCAGAATAAACGGGAGGGTTTGGATATGTGTTAAAAATCACATGTCTTGTTCATAAACATACGGCACTGTATTGTTTTTAAGTTGTTAGTATGTAACAAAACTAATGTGTACCAAATTTCAAGTAAAAATACTGAAAATATTAGGAGAAATAAATACATGGTATGTACGACATGAGCAACTGAGAGAGCGGCGTTGCGATTGGTTTCACATTCAACCCAATCTCAGCTCGCGCATGTGTCTATTCTTCATGAAAACATGGGCAAAAGGGTGTTGAGTGGTTAGCTAGCTGCCTTTCTACGTTGTCACACGTCACCACAGTACAATCAATTTCCTATTTTACGTAATTTACGCTGATTTACGCCGATACGTATACATTTTTAATTTTCAAATAGAAAAATATATTTGGCATTTATGTAGGAACAAAAACAAGAAGGGCCGATAAATTTAAAGGAATGACATGAAAGATATAAATTAATTTAAAAAGAATGTACCTAGAAATTACACGTCAAGCTCATTACGGTTAACGTGGATTCTAACGTGGATTCTGAAGAGGGATTCTAAAATAAAATTTCTTAGAATTCCAATATAAGTTTAAAATTAATTGTATTTGAAATTCAATATGTATTTACAACGATATTATAAAATTAGATCATGTTTAAGTGATAATTATATCATGATGGAAAAGAAATAGAATGTTTGGTAGAAAAAGAAGAAAGGAAACGAGGTGTGGAGAAGAGAGATAATATGTGTGTGGAGAGGCGAGAGAAGAGGTGTGGATAGGGGAGAAGAGAGGTCTTGAAAGGAGAGAGAAGAGGTGTGGATAGGAGACAGAAGATTTGTAGAAGGTCGAGAAAAGAGGTTTGGAGAGGAGAGAAAAGAGGTGTGGAGAGGAGAGAGGAGAGGTTTGGAGAGGTGAGAGAAGAGGTGTGGAGAGAAGAGATGTGGAGAGGAGAGAGAAGAGGTGTGGAGAGAAGAGAGAAGAGGTGTGGAGAGGAGAGAGAAGAGGTGTGGACTAGAAAAATTGAGAAAAATCTAAATTGATGGAAAATGTCACAGGAAGAAATAACTGTTGAAGATAAATAAATTTAATACTATACCATGATTTCTTTCTATTATTTGCAAATTATTCAATTCAAATAATTGATAATTAATAAAATCTTGTCAGATTTAATGTTGCTCTTATTTTATGACACTGTAATCAAAAAACAAGTTACAGATGTTCGTCTAATATATCTAGAATAAAAATCACCAAAATATTATAATATAAATATAATATTACAGTTATTATTCCACTTAATGTTATACTTATTGCAACATTTAAGCAGACATAAAAACTGTTATTATTTTCAGTAAATGCCAAATAGAATGGAGCTTGCATGGTATTCATTTGAATATTCATAACATATCCATTATGTAAAACTCATTACAGAGAAACAGCAAATAGATGAATAATAAAAGACGCTTGGTTATAATCAATAAGGAGAGTAAACTAAAGTGGGGTAAGATCTGAGTTATCGAACGGTTCCCTATTTCCAGGCACATAAGAAAAATATATAATAAATAATATTTTCTGCTTATTTTAATTGGTTCCAATTACATATATGTTTAACTTTTTGTATTTTTTTAAATTAAGAACAAGAAGAATATATTTTTTACCGAAAAGGAAGGTTCATTCCTGTTATCTCCCCGCAACTTCTATTTTAATAAAACAAAAATATTTTTTTATGTTCATGTATCGTGGATACTGATTTGAAGGGGATCGTCTGGTGTTTTTTTTTTTTTTTTTTTTTTTTGCAATTTTCGCCGATTTTTTTCTTTAGTTCGCTAGAAAACAGTCAAAAAAAAAATGTACAGAAAATTTCAGTTCGTTGTGGCAGCAGGGAGTGGGTCATGAATGCAATTAATGGAGGGACAGGAGTGGGGGGGGGTGATTATTTTGTTTGTGAGTTGAACTGTTGATG
This sequence comes from Caprella mutica, assembly GCA_947561585.1. Taxonomy (NCBI): domain Eukaryota; kingdom Metazoa; phylum Arthropoda; class Malacostraca; order Amphipoda; family Caprellidae; genus Caprella; species Caprella mutica. The sequence continues at coordinate 4,676 of CANNZV010001853.1, read as the reverse complement.
TGTAATAGCCTCCCAACTTTGGTAGATGGATTCGACATAGCCAGGGAGGACCTTTGGTTTCCCCGAAGCGAACTGATGTTGTATAGTAGTCTCCCATTTTCAGTAGATGGCTTCGTCGTAGTAGCCAGGGGGAACTTTTGGTTTCGCCGAAGCGAACTGATGAGTTCTTTTTGTTTACTCAAATATCTCGTTAAATTTTTTACTCAAATCGTACTCGCGACAAAGACTAAGGCTCAATGGTAGTTGGTCCTTCAGAAAAATTTATGACCGCTAACCTGTTTAGCGCGGAATTCATAAGATTATCAAGAAGATTTTTTTATGTATTTTAGTCTCTAACTTTTTTTATTTTGATGAGAATGAAAAAAATAAAAAATAAAAATAAATAAATGGAAAAATAAAATATTTATATCGAAATTCAAATAGTGATTCTAGACAACCTTAAATTATTGGTAGAGAACAGATAAGCTCCCATAATTTTTTCTGTATGACCAACCCCCATTGAGCCTTAGACTTATTGGTGGGAAGGCCGAAAATCAGGTTTTTCGGACCACAAAGTAGAGGGGTGCCCCAAAATGAAAAAGTACTAGAACAACTTCAAAGATTTGGAGCATTTTACACCTTATGCCTAAAAATGAAACTAAGTATATAAAATAACATAAATCATTTTAATAAGGCAACCTCAAACAAACGACTCACTTCTATGTTAACGCGTGTCTACACTCAATTTTAAAACAACGCCACCGATTCGTAGTTCTTTCAATGATTAACTGCATTAAATGCCCATTGGCACATTTTCGCTCAAAATGAATGATTCGAACCCCTGGCGCGGTTCGAAGTGACTGACAATTTTCCGCCTGGCAGTTTTCCACTTCGGCAGTTTTCCGCCTGGCAGTTTTCCGCCTGGCAGTTTTCCGGACACCTAAAAATGTATGCCTTTCTCCTCACTGTTAATTTTTTGACCGAATGTCTTTTTCCACATATGCTCTTAAATGAGTAAACAGGTGATTGAAATAACTCACAAATAGCCTAATCAGTAGCCACATTATAATTTAAATTAAAAAGTTGCAGAGAGATAACCAGAAAGTACCAATATGTATTGCATTGGAGTATTTAGATATTCGAGAATATATATGCATTTCCTTGTATATCGTAATTAACTATCAAATCATTAGTTATACTCTTAAAGAAAATTGTTGAAAATCCGATTAAATATTACGATGTTCGATAAAGAATGATTATATTGATCTTATAAGATCATCGAAGAAAAATAAAATAATTTCAGTACCGGATGGGTCGGAAAATTGGGCAATATTTAAATGTTTGAAGAGACCGATAATTCAAGGATAACAGAACGATTTTCGAATGCTCGGGGAATCGATAATATCAATATTGTGACATAAAACAATATTTGAAAGGTATGAGAAATCGTTATTAATTTAGAAGGTGTATATAAAATTGTGTGTTAGTATGGATAAACTTTGACCTATGCGTTTTGCATTATGCTTAATTAAGAATTTTTTTTTTCACGGTAAATGTGAGCATACAGTTTTTGAGTATTTATTCTATAGAATGAAAAAATAACAACTCTAAGTAACTATTAAAAAAATCTTGAATTGAAATTCATGCCCTAAAAATTCTCTTCCTTAAGTAATTTTGATCTTTTCTTTTTGCTGGGCGCATTTGAAAATAATTCAAATAATGGATATATAATTATATCATGGATACGCGTTGTTTTTTAATGACCTTTGCTTCATGAGAACACCTTTCCTTGATGACCAAGATTAGGAATTACATATTTGTAAATAATTAATAATTATATCTACCCAGGTAACAAAAAATTACCCACTGGATATTCCGGGAAAATTCTTTGGGATTATTTCCACTATATCCCAAGCGTTTTCGAGGAGATGCCCTATTTTGACGTTTTTGCGATATGGGGATATCCCCATATTATATCGAGGGAAAAATGATGGGATTTAAATATATTATCCCTGGAATATTCCCTCGATTACAAATAAGGGCAAGGAATACCGAAATTATTATTCCCTCGATAACAAGGGAATAAAATTGGGATATCGAGGGGATCAAATAGGAATATTCCCTGAATATTTCCTGGATATCTAGAATACAGGAACGATATAAAAATAGGGATACCAAAATTAATATTTTCTACTATATACTATATTTGTACGTGTACGTTTGACTTTACATGAACTAGTTGAATGAAACATATTGATGTTTCTGGGTCTCGAACCAGCACCTTGTTGACTTCTGCTTGCGACACTTATCACTCGACCATCCTGGACACATTAGAAGTAGGATTTTTAATTAACTTTATCCAATATGATAAATCATGTTTTATCTTTAGGTTATCATCGATAAATATAGTTTCATATTCCATAGATAATTTTTTTATTTTTTTATAATCGTTTCTTTTATAATTTCTAGGGGTTCAACTATTTTTCACTAATTCCTGGAATATTTCCTCGATATTGTTAGTGAATCAACCCAGCTAACCATATCCTCTCTGTCCCGCGTGGGACAGAGGGGGACATCCCTCGCTAGCGAGGGACAGAGAGGGACGGGGGATTTCAGACGTCTGAAATCCCACGTCTTTCCAACGTCTGAAATCCCATTCACGTCCCACGTCTTGCACAAGCGGGATGTCCCTCTCTGTCCCACGCGGGATGTCCCTCTCTGTCCAACGTGGGATGTCCCTCTCTGTCCCACGCAGGATGTCCCTCTCTGTCCCACGCGGGATGTCCCTCTCCGTCCCACGTCTGTCCCACGTGGGATATCCCTCTCTGTCCCACGCGGGATGTCCCTCTCTGTCCCACGTCTGTCCCACGTGGGATATCCCTCTCTGTCCCACGCGGGATATCCCTCTCTGTCCCACGTCTGTCCCACGTGGGATGTCCCTCTCTGTCCCACGCGGGATGTCCCTCTCTGTCCCACGCATAATGTCCCTCTCTGTCCCTCGTCTGTCCCACGCGGGATGTCCCTCTCTGTCCCACGTCTGTCCCACGTTGGATGTCCCTCTCTGTCCCAACCGTGATATCCCCCTCTGTCCCACGTCTGTCCCACGCGGGATGTCCCTCTCTGTCCCTCGTCTGTTTTACGCGGGAAAAAGTTATACCAAAAAGGTATATCTATCTCAAGCTGTATTTACGTATCATAACTAGGTAAGTATTCATAAACAGATGTAGGTATATACTATCTAGGTAGGCATTGATGAATAATACTAGGTAGTAGGTAAGTAGGTACGGATTGATGAACACTACCTAGTAGGTATACTAGGTAGGTTGGTATTGGTACTGGTAGGTATCTAGGTAGGTATAGTTAAACAGTTATAGGTAACTAGATAAGCATTGATAAACACTAGTTGATAACTAGGTAGGCATTGACAAACAGTTGTAGGTAACTAGGTAGGTATTGATGAATACTAGTAGGTAACTAGGACCTAGATTGGTATTGATGAATAGTAGTAGGTAACTAGGACCTAGATTGGTATTTATAAACAGTTGTAGGCCACTAGGTATGCAATGTTAAACACAAGAAGGTAACTAATCAGGTATTGATAAGTAGATGTAGGCAACTAGGTAGGCATTGATAAACACCAGTAGGTTATAACTATAGGTAGGTATTGATTGACAAACAGTAATGTAGGTAACTAAGTAGGTGTTAATTATCACGAGCATCAATCAGTAGTATTATAATTATATTAATTATTATTTTTATTAATCATTATTTTATTTGCTAAATTCTTATACTCGTGAATAATAACATTTTATGTATGAAACATAGTTAAACATTCTACATAGTTAAAAACATTCAACATTAAAATATGAATATACATTCAATGAGCAAAGGGAGTTGAATCCGTATAAGGAGTTTTTATTAGAGCTTTAGGTGCTTAAAAATGTACTTTATGATTATGCTTCAAGGAACTAAGCGATTAGACTAAAGGTACACAATCGTCACTAATTGAACACTCGGTCGAAAATATCTTTTAAGGATTATTTTGCCAGACACTAATGATTATTTACAATCATTCTAAGATTTAAAAAGATATTTTCAAAGACTTTGTTGTACAAAGATTATTTACAATTTTAACTAGTTTTTTCCTTAGACACTTTGAAATTCCCCAAGGACGATACACACCCTTTTCTAATAAAAAGGGTTGAAACATTTATACCCTGTTCAGTAATAGAGTCACTGATAAATACTACGTAATAGGTAAGTAGTGATAACCACCAGTTGGTACAGATTGGTGGTTACCACTTGTAGGTTACTTATAGGTAGTTATAAATAAACTCTAGTAAGTAACTAGATAGGTATAAGGTAGTGATATCACCAGAAGGTAACTATAGGTAATATTAATTAACAGTTATAGGTAATTAGGTAGTTAATAACATTAATTAACATTATCAATACAAATATTAATAAATAACTTTATACACATTCTTATCATTTACATTAAAAAATGAAAGATACCAAAATGTAGAATATTAAATTATATTTATTTAAAATAATTTTAAGAAGCACGCAAGTTATCAAGTTGCATAAAGATCATTTCAATACTACTTCTACCATGTCCAGGAAGGCTGAGAGGTAGAGACGCAGGCTTCAATAGTACATCACACTAGAGTCCTGAGTTCGATTCCCGAGATGACCAC
>CANNZV010001852.1:0-126223 GCA_947561585.1 Caprella mutica | reverse complement strand
TATCTAACTTCAGTAGCTAATATCTAACTTCAATAGCTAATATCTAACTTCAATAGCTAATATCTAACTTCAATAGCTTATATCTAACTTCAATAGCTAATATCTAACTTCAATAGCTAATATCTAACTTCAATAGCTAATATCTAACTTCAATAGCTAATATCTAACTTCAATAGCTAATATCTAACTTCAATAGCTAATATCTAACTTCAATAGCTAATATCTAACTTCAATAGCTAATATCTAACTTCAATAGCTAATATCTAACTACAGTAGATATCTAACTTCAATAGATAATATCTAACTTCAATAGCTAATATCTAACTTCAATAGCTAATATCTAACTTCAGTAGCTAATATCTAACTACAGTAGATATCTAACTTCAGTAGCTAATATCTAACTTCAGTAGCTAATATCTAACTTCAATAGATAATATCTAACTTCAATAGCTAATATCTAACTTCAATAGCTAATATCTAACTTCAATAGCTAATATCTAACTTCAATAGCTAATATCTAACTTCAGTAGCTAATATCTAACTTCAGTAGATAATATCTAACTTCAGTAGATAATATCTAACTTCAGTAGATAATATCTAACTTCAGTAGATAATATCTAACTTCAGTAGATAATATCTAACTTCAGTAGCTAATATCTAGCTTCAGTAGATAATATCTAACTTCAGTAGCTAATATCTAGCTTCAGTAGATAATATCTAGCTTCAGTAGATAATATCTAGCTTCAGTAGATAATATCTAGCTTCAGTAGACAATATCTAGCTTCAGTAGATAATATCTTACTTCAGTAGATAATATCTAACTTCAGTAGATAATATCTAACTTCAGTAGATAATATCTAACTTCAGTAGATAATATCTAACTTCAGTAGATAATATCTAACTTCAGTAGATAATATCTAACTTCAGTAGATAATATCTAACTTCAGTAGATGATATCTAACTTCAGTAGATAATATCTAACTTCAGTAGATAATATCTAACTTCAGTAGATAATATCGAACTTCAGTAGATAATATCTAACTTCAGTAGATAATAACTAACTTCAGTAGATAATACCTAACTTCAGTAGATAATATCTTACTTCAGTAGATAATATCTAACTTCAGTATATAGATAATATCTTACTTCAGTAGATAATATCTAACTTCAGTAGATAATACCTAACTTCAGTAGATAATACCTAACTTCAGTAGATAATATCTTACTTCAGTAGATAATATCTAACTTCAGTAGATAATACCTAACTTCAGTAGATAATATCTAACTTCAGTAGATAATATCTTACTTCAGTAGATAATAACTAACTTCAGTAGATAATAACTAACTTCAGTAGATAATACCTTACTTCAGTAGATAATAACTAACTTCAGTATTTAATATTTGTTAGCAATACTTCGTCCTAAGTTAAACTTATTCCATATGACATAGGACTCACTTTATTCTCCCATTATTATGATTATTTAACCATTTTAATGTAATTGTCTTAATTTTGATGTGTATTGCTATTAATTTGCTCATAAATGGTATTTAATTGGCATTATATATATTATATAATAATAACTGTCCGAATGAGTAATTGCACCATATTAGTTTAAAGAGATGGGCGAAAAGTACTTAAGTACTAAGTACAAGTACTCGTAAATAAAAGTACTTGAAGTAGTTGCCCAAGTACTCAAATAAGAAAGTACTTTCAAAGTACAAGTACCAAGAACTTTTTAAAGTACTTTCAAGTACCAAGTACATTTACTATATAATTAAAATACTAATAAATCATATAGACCGGTAACGATGTCTCCGTGTTTCATGTAAATTAACAGAATTGTTTAATTGAATTAGACAATAATTGCAATTTCTCTGATCATCACAGTGACTCTTTTCTCTGATAGTACATCATCACATTGACTCTTTTCTCTGATAGTACATCATCACAGTGACTCTTTTCTCTGATAGTACATCATCACAGTGACTCTTTTCTCTGATAGTAAATCATCACAGTGACTCTTTTCTCTGATAGTACATCATCACAGTGACTCTTTTCTCTGATAGTACATCATCACAGTGACTCTTTTCTCTGATAGTACATCATCACAGTGACTCTTTTCTCTGATAGTACATCATCACAGTGACTCTTTTCTCTGATAGTACATCATCACAGTGACTCTTTTCTCTGATAATACATCATCCCTGTGTCTTTTTAAATGTACACCTCCACATTCCACACGTCTATAATTTGTTAAAGTATTTACCTATAACGTTGGCTATGATCTTAGACTGACAAATGGGCCCGCTGACAATTGAGCCTCGGACAATTGGGCCCCACGACAATTGATCACCGGACAATTGGGTCCCAAGATAATTAAACTCAGAATAAATTGGGGCAGCAGACACTTTAAAGAAGTGTTACTTTTTCATTACTAGGGTTGTGACAATATTACTTTTGAGATCTGCTTTATATTCTTCTGAGAATAAAAAATATTCTCTAAATATATTCTTTTAAATTCTGAAATTCTTTATGTTCTCCAAAAATATGCTGTATATTCTTTTCATATTCAATACATAATAGGGCTGTAATTCATTGATAAACCTGATGAGGGATATATTAGCAAGCCCATTAAATTGCATTGGATGGTAAGTTCATGTTTCGGTGTAATGTAAATCTTTGAGGAGTTTAAATAAGTCTTATTAACTTGAATCGTGTCATATGTATCCAATGTGTAGTGCACATCGTCTGACAAAGTTCAGTCACATTATTATTTAGTTAAAAAAATGGTAAGTTTTAAAGGTTATTTGTTACATTGAACTAAGAAAAATTTAACAGTTGTTGGGATAAAATGAGATTATTAGAATACACTTTGCAAAATTAATCTATAAAACTTTTCAATATTGCATAGGTTTAGACGAATTTACATTAACCTTAATTCAGCTTGCATGTTTCAAAAATTTTGGCATGTCTTGGTGGGCTATGGTCTTCCAAAATACCTAAGTTCTTATTTTCTATTGTTTCTTCCTGTATAATAGCTATATTCATATTTTCTCTTGGCTACATCCTAACTCATTCGATATACAGGAGTTCACAATATAGAGTATGTGTACTGTATCTAGGAAATTATTTGCTTACATGGCCTTTCTCTGAACAGAAAAATATAATAATTTCATTAAAAAATTGTATTTATTCATGAAAAGAATATGTTCTAATATAAAGATTATATTTTACATAACGAGAATGTTCTTTATTAGAAATATTCTTTATTTTATATATATTAAAGATTATATTTTATGCAAATACTGCCAAAAAGCATATTTTCACTAGTCTACTTATTTCAGTAGCAATGGTCTTCAATTAAGTTAATACAGTAGACCTGGATCATTGTCTTGGGGCCCAATTGTCAGTGCACCGGTTGTGATATCAAAATAACTCATATACATGATTGTGAATATAATCATTGTATAATAACTATACATTATTGTATGTCAGAAGATATAAATAATCATCTTCACAATGTATTAATTTTAGATTCTACTGTTTGACAAAAGTACAATTTTCCAACATGTTGGATCACTTCAAACTCTGTTTAGTGTTTGGCAAAACTTAAATTGAACGGTTTTATTCAGATTGATAGTGTTTAAACAAAAAAATATTCAAATTTCTTGAGATTTTAGAACCAACAATTTAGAATTTCTTGACTATATATTGGAAAAAAAAGTACTTTGAAAGGTACTTTTTACTTGGAAAGTAACAAGTACTTGAAAAAAGCACTTCAGAGTAATTAATCAAAGCACTTTTTACTCTCTTCAATTTATACCTCCACGACCTCCCCAGGCCAACAAACACCTCGGTACACACCCTTACATATGCAGATGATGTCACCATCATGTCGCAACATCCCAAACACGAGACCGCAGCCAACAATTTACAAACATACATCTACTCACTAGAAAACTGGCTAGAAACAAACAGATTGAAGGTCTCCGCAAACAAATCCTCCCTCACACTCATCTCCCCCCATACTCGTGAATACAATACCCATCCAAACAAAGCACTTAACAACACTCCCCTTCCCATCAACAACACGCCTAAAATCCTTGGAATCACACTTGACCGCGGCATGACGTTTAAACACCACATGAATGACACTAACAACAGAGCCAAAAACAGACTGAACGTCATGCGCGCCCTCACTCACACTACTTACGGACACTCCAAGGAAGACACAACAACACTATACAGACAGTTCATTAGACCTATCCTCACATACGCGCACACAGCCTGGTCACCTGATACAGCCAACACAAACTCCAGCGTACACAAAACACTGCACTCCGGATTGCCACCGGCTGCACACAAACAACACCCACAACACACCTCCACGAGGAGACACGAGTCCTTCCGCTCGCTACACATATGGATATGAGGGGTACAAACTTCTACACCTCCACACTAAGCCCCTCTCATCCATTACACTACATGCAAATTGAGCGAAGGACTCCACGAAACATTCACCTTACACCAGCCACACACTACAGAAACATATTTAACACACTCCCAGACACCCCACCCAACACTTCACTACAAAAACATATACACACCACACTCACAGACAGAGCTATTTCCTCCTTCCCAATTAACTCTCTTCTAGGAGATAGGCCTCCCCCTATTGACTCTAGTGAGGTCCACCTCTCGCGTCGTGACAGGGTAACCCTGTCTCGTATCCGATGTGGACACCACTCTTCTCTCCCTTCTTACAAACACAGAATTGGGAGGGCGGACTTGGATCTGTGTGAGTACTGCTCCACGGATCCGGGGACAATCTCCCACATTCTCACACAATGTCCAACACTACAACAACATCGGACCACACACAACACACACTCACTGGAGCACCTATGGACCCGCCCTCAGGAAGTCATTGCCTTCCTGAGGGATATCGGGTTCACCTAGGCCCATACCCCCCACACGTGTCTCGGGTGGCTTCTCCCGAGGCGCGTTCACTCGGTCGCCCCCTGCTCCCTGAAGGTCGGAGGGGGCTAAACAACAACAACGTCCAGTCGTCAAGTGTTTACTAAAGTCGCTACTATATTTACTAACAGTCTAAGACAAGCGACAAAACTTCAGCCAGGTTCAGAAACCCAAAAGGGGCTCCAGATGACCTTCTCCAATATTAAGTTTTGGGAAAAGATGAAGGAAATCGAGAATAAAATACTGAAAGGCGAACAATTTTCACGCCCAGCTAGCATTTTTACTCTTCTATCTGATCCTGGTGGATTATCAGATTATTTGAACGCACCTAAGTTGCCTATAAAGCAACATTCTATTGTGCACAAAGACCTTTTCAGTCTGTTCAGAGCTCACTATCAATTACAAATACTCACAGACGAAGAAGAGTTTCGTAAAACTACTAAATTGCTTTGGCAAAATTACAAAATGATTAATTTTACCATGGACTCGCTGAAATTCTACGCAGACCTCCCTAATATATTCTTGAAACAAGAACCAGGTTCGGGGACTCCAATGCAGGGAAATTTTAAAAACTTATCTGAATTTCTAGCTCTAAGCAAAAATACTCTTGTAACCCTCCTCTGTGACCAAGCTAAATTAACCATTCGCAAAAAATTGCAAATACGCAAATTTGTGTTTGGGCGAATTGAACCTATTGCTGTGAGAAACACTCTGTTGGAAGATACTGTGCTGTGCAAAGATCTCTTCTCTGGAAGTATCATTGTAAAGGCCAGTAAGTTATTACTGGAAGCACGCTCATAACCATCATCACATATTCGAAACGCAATTGGCAATCACCTTGATAATTATCTGAGGACCACGAACTCTGGGTCTCTTCATAAAACCTTCGGCGGGCAAACATTTACTAAAAAGGTCGAGTCTACAAACCAGCCATTTTGAGCTCAATTCAGGAATGTCGACTATGATACAAGAGCTTTTAAAAGAGGTCCAGCACTATGGAAACAACTCCAAAGAGGAGAAGGTCCTCAATAAAACAGACAACCAGGTCATAAGGTTTTTGAAGCCCAGAGTAATCAACGACGGGAGGGCGGTTCAACAAGAATTAAAACTCATCAACAAAACTTTACAAGCAGTAAAAAACAAGGCGAATCCTCAAGCTTCGCTAATCAAAGATAGCAAATTCTTCCTAGCGAGACGTAATGGTTCAGTTACTTCACCCATTGAAACGAGCCTTACGGCCATGGATCCTAAAATCTCTTTTGAATGTAGTGCCGCAATTGCGACAAACCTTCCACTAGCATATTTATGAACGGACACTTCTACTAAAGAATGGGGAGCACTGTTCAACTCGAACTTGACTGCACAAGGTTCTTAGCAGGGAGACTCAATCAAGGTCTCCCAGTTACACAATCATTACCACGGACACCTGTTTTTACACCCTAAAAACAGGTAATCCTCTGTATGGTGGACGTATTTAACTGTCCTAAAGACCTTGATTTTGGTCTAAAAAGGACTTGGAAATTTTGTTAAATATGTACTAATTTATTGTAATTTTTTTTTTTATTATTCTTTTGTTTCCAATAAAACTATTATCCTATTACTATCCTATACTTTACTGGATTTCAAAAGCCATTAGTAAAAAAGATGGAAGTCTCAATTTCAGCGATATATTGAAGAGTGGTTTCATTTTTTAGTTTTCACCAAGCCCTTTTATCAATATTACTGCGTAAATGTGGATTCTATATTTCCTCTATGCATTGCTGGAAGATCAATCATTTTTCCACATACCAATTAAGTTTCATACATTATAATTAGTCTCTAATAATAATTATGAACATATTTTTTCAATCAATGTTGTTCTTAAAAGGAATGTAATTATATTTTTATTTCTTGCTGTTCATGTTTTCAATATAATAAACAGAAATTATACTATTATCATTTTGAAATAATTTCTTGTAGCTATAGAACATAAAGACGTGGCATTAAAACTCAAGCACCTAGTGTCTCAGAGTGCTTCCATCCTTGTACCTTTAGCTGTTCTAAAGAGATACGGCATATAGAATAAGTTAAACTTAGGACGAAGTATTGCTAACAAATATACTTTTTGAGCGAAGCGAAAAAGCTTCTATTTGTTAGCAATACGAGTCCTGAGTTAAACTATATTACCACCTCCTCCCCCACTCTGAAACCTTTTGGTGAAGCCGCAATGATTTACGCGGAATCACATAACCTCAGCATCTCTAACTAAAGGGGCGGAGCTAAAAGTGCTACATTACAGTACCATCAGTTACTAAACTAATATGGTGCAATTACTCATTCGGACAGTTATTTTATATAATGCCAATTGAATACCATTTATGAGGAAATTAATAGCAATACACATCAAAACTAGGACAATTACGTTAAAAATGGTTAAATAATCATAATAATGGGAAAATAAAGTGAGTCCTACAGCATATGGAATAAGTTTAACTTAGGACTCGTATTGCTAACAAATAGAAGCTTTTTCGCTTCGCTCAAAAAGTATATCTAACTTCAGTATCTAATATCTAACTTCAGTATCTAATATCTAACCTCATTATCTAATATCTAACCTCTGTAGGTAATGTCTAGTAATATCTAATAGTCTAAATCCCACCTGTCGAAAGGTCTCGTCTCCACAGAGAGGAAGTTAGGCAATTTGATGAAGTGGATTTGTTTGCCCAGGTCTGTGTTTATCTTTGGTATTTCTGCTTCTATTTTAGTCTCTTGAATAACTGGCTCATCTTCCTCCTCTTCCTGTTGCTCCTGGAAAAGAAGTATGAAAATTGGATAAAAAAACACAAAAGTAATTTAGATTATATAAGTAATTGGTAATTACATCTTAATAAAGTAGTATAAGATATCTATGTATCTAGGTGATAAATATAACTATTCTAAGAAATAAGCATGTTAACACGCTTTAGAAACAGTACCTAATTACTATTTAGCTATGTATCATTTCATATCTAAATTATTTAGAAATTTTACTGGATTGGATGTATATTACAGCTACTTTGCAAAACTCAAATAGCGAATGCTGTAACGATGGACATTACAATAAAAAATGAAATGAGAGTGTGACAATACCTGAGTTTTAGGAGTGCCCTCTCTACTCTCCCTCTCCAAATCACTTCCTCTCTTTACATCGTCCTCATCATCACTAAGCACGTGGTCTCTTCTTTTCTTGGACTGAGAGGCGTCCTCTGTTTTAAACAGGAGATATTGAACTAGCTATTAGAAGAAAAACTGATCCAACAAATTCATAGCTAAAAGCAATGGTTAAACATGTCATTATAAAATGTTAGTAAAATCAGAAATACATTTCATAGAATATAATTATCTAACTCACCATCGGAGTCCGAGTCTCTAATTTTCCTTTTGTTGCCCGGACTAGTAGCTTTATCATCATCACTGTCAGAAATATCATCAGCATCTCCAAACAAATCATCTGCACCAACTGAAAAGAAAATAACACATAATGAAACCTCCATGAACAGAAAGAAAAGAATAATTCAAGATTAGAAAAAAAGTAGCTAGCTAAAATAAGAAGTGATATGAATATTTAGCTAGCTAGCAAATAATCAGACATTTGGAACACCTATGCCTGCATTTACAAGTGGATCTAAAGATCAACTTTCAGGTAAGACCCTAAATATGTTTGTTAGTTTGATGGTTAGGATACAAACCGTCATTTGTAACTCACCATCTTTATTGCCACCCTCTGTTGAATCGATGTCACTTAATGAATCTTTGCGTGGTCTGGGGAAAAAAAAAACAATGGTGATGAATAATAGAAAAGCGATAGATTTATCACTTTTAATCATAGCTGTCCACATCATCTGATCAAAAGTTAAAACAAAAAAGCAGCAAATTTTCCAAAACTTAGAACCAGGTTCATTTATATATTTGAAATTTACATAAAGTGATAAAATAGCTTGCTATAGTAGCCAAAAAAAGATTTATTCTTCAAATATCATATGAATTTTAAATCTTTCATGAAATTGGTAAGGAGATAAAATTATCATGAAATTGTAGCAACATTCACAATATTCTATTTCTTTACCTTTTAGGTGATTTTTCATTAGCATCAGACTCTTCTCCTTCTGTCAGAAAAATAGAAACTTATTTCAGTAGGAATAGTAGCTAATAAAATTCTCCACTTCAACATCCTCAATAAGTAAAGTTTACTTACTATTTATGAACAGCCTTTTTTACTTACAGTTCAATGTAACTGAAATTTTTATATAGGTATTTTAAATTGAATTCTATGAAACTTTAGTTCGTGACATTATGTTATTTTGATAAAATGAAAATTTTGTAAGAATAATTATTTTCAAAAACTATCACAATTTTCATTATAAATAAACTTATATTTTGGATATCAGATAATTGGAAATTATCCAAAAACAATATTTGGGCAACTTTTTAATTTTTTTTTTACTTTTTTTTGTAATTTTAAATTCTGAAAAGTAGTACTAGCTAATAAAATAAATTTGAAAAATTGTGTTATTAAAAAACGCAGTTATAAATAGAATGCAAAATTAAAAAAAAATATATAGTTAGCAGCACATAAGGTTTTTGAGATACTGTGTCAACCGTATACACTTCTATTGATAATGTGTTGCAGGAATATATGTTTTTACTGATATTGACTTCCTGCTTCTATTTTAGTCTCTTGAATAGGAGGAGGGGGCAGAGCACTAAAGCGTTAGTGCTCCGCCCTCCTGTTGGCTCCTTCTTCTGGCATATAGTTTTAGTTGAATTACTTTTCAAATAATATGAACTTTTTGACTACTAATATAAATTACTGTAATGTAGTTTGTTGCACTGCATACTTCATGATTATTTAATGACCTGGCAGTGATGTTCGAGGGCGACCGGCCCCCAATATATTTATTGGTCAACCTCCAAAGCCAATCAATGAACTTAGAAACTTTACCACCAATATCATAAAAACATTCAAGACAAGAAACAATATTTTGAAGCTATATTATAGTGCTAGTAACCTTACAAAAACTCCTACAATTTTCAACAGAATTGCAAATTAGAAAAACAAAAGTTTCTTAAAATTAAATTTTACATAAATTAAAATTTCAGCTACATGAACTGTAAATAAAAAGACGGTTCAGAAACAGGTCTTCCCGTTAAGAAAGAAGAGGTTTTCTTTAGGAAAACATAGAGAAGAAAACTGCTGAAAGATATTTCCATGGTAGACTAGAATATAAAGAACTCATTTATTATTATTTCCTCAACACGTTCACTGCGTATCTGGATATAGCTGGCATTCCTCTGTTATATTAATAATCCATAGGTTGAAGAATAATTATTATATTAGTAATTATTAGCATTTTTAAAAACACAATAAAAATTTGCATTCAGCACACGGGTGTCCCGATAAGCAACAGCGTAATCCCATATATGGCCCGATACGCAGTGAACGTGTTAATGTAGGTTACAAAATATTCTCACAGAAAGTAAATAGGAGTATTAGCTTACGACCACATAATATTCAACAAGATTACAAGAGTTATCTACCTTTAACTAATAAAACCAAAATTAATTTACTAGCTCATCTCTCTAAGGTGGATAGGTAATATAGGATTAAGCACTATATATAATATCTTGTTATATATCATTCACAATCAGTAAGGTGCCATATTTAGCACCTTCAGAAATTGGTGATAAGCAAAAATATGAGCAGATTCAAGAAGCATCATTCACTCAAATCTGTTAAATATTCAAGCATCACAGCTTGAAGTCCTTAGGCAACATAATAATTTTTCATTCCCTATTTGATTCAGAACAAGTCAGATATAGCAGATAACAACTATTTTTATAACAAACCTTCCAAACTCACCATCAACCAATAGATTTCTTTGACTGTTGCTGTCACTATCACGAGATGCAGAATCTCTTGTATTTTTAGTACTTCCAACAGGTGAACGGCTGCCACTTTTGCGACTTCCAGCAGGCGAAAGACTCCCACTTTTGCGACTCCCAGTAGGCGAATGACTCCCACTTTTGCGACTTCCAGCAGGAGAACGACTGCCACTTCTGCGACTCCCAGCAGGTGAACGACTGCCACTTTTGTGACTCCCAGCAGGTGAATGACTGCCACTTCTGTGACTCCCAGCAGGTGAACGACTGCCACTTCTGTGACTCCCAGCAGGTGAACGACTGCCACTTCTGTGACTCACAGCAGGTGAACGGCTTCCACTTCTGTGACTCACAGCAGGTGAATGGCTTCCACTTCTGTGACTCCCAGTAGGAGAACGGCTGCCACTTTTGTGACTCCCAGCTGGTGAGCGACTGCCACTTCTGTGACTCCCAGCTGGTGAGCGACTGCCACTTCTGTGACTCCCAGCAGGTGAACGACTGCCACTTCTGTGACTCCCAGCAGGTGAACGACTGCCACTTCTCTGACTCCCAGCAGGTGAACGGCTTCCACTTCTCTGACTCCCAGTAGGTGAACGACTGCCACTTCTGTGACTCACAGCAGGTGAACGACTTCCACTTCTCTGACTCCCAGCAGGTGAACGACTTCCACTTCTCTGACTCCCAGCAGGTGATTGGCTGCCACTTCTGTTAACACTAGGACTGGCACTGTGTTGACTGCCTACTGGAGAATTACTTCCACTTTTAAGTGATCGAGGAGATTGAATAGGAGATCCCTCTCGACTCCCTGGAAACAAGAGAAAAATAATTGTTACACTGTTAATAATATTATTACAGTGTATTTACTTTGTAGCAATAAGCAAATCAGTTGTAAACTTGTCAAAATAACAAAAATGGTAAATACCATTGCGTGAACTACCTGATTACCTACATCTAAATATAGATCTGAAGAAATGAGTAGCTAGTAGAGTTACACAGAAAATTAAAATATTGCTTGATATCATTTAGTTAGCTATCTGGAAAATGGTCTATTTAAACTCACCTGAGTCACTGCTGTCATCCATTTCTATATCATGGGTATTTTTAGGCATACTATAACAGAAAATTAATACTTTTTATTTGGACAATAATTTAAAGCAAATATCTCAATCTAAAAAAGAAGAAAAGATGTTTAGATAAGTATCTATATTTATTTACTCTATCATCAGACTGTATTTCATGGTAAACTCCACTGACTTGTCAGTGGAATTTTTCCCCCTGGGGCATTCCAGGACAAGTGGACCAAGAGTTAACACCACCACCCCTCAGATTTGCATTAAAGTTGGTACAAAGGGTTCTTGTACCCAAAAATCTATTTTTGAGAATCTCGGCTCTTTAGCTCTTATAGGTCAAAAGTTATGACCTTGTGAACTTTTGAAAAAAATGGGCAAAATGCCTTGACATTACCATTTTTTGAAAGGTCATAACTTTCTTATTATTAGACCTAGAACAAAAAGTTTAGCATGTTTTTTGTTCAGAATAAGCTAGGCAATCTTTCTAGGAGTACAAAATTTACTTATTTTAATTTTTTGAATGAAAAAGGGCACTTACCCTCTTTGGCCTTGACCTTTAGCTACCCTAAAAGGCCCCACCTGACAAAAATATTATTAGAACAAAAAATGTAGATTGACTATTTTGCTATATGTTGGAAAGTTAATATTTACTACTATTGATAGGGACTAGGGATACATTTGAGCTCAAGCAGATGAATTAGACAAAAAAAAAATTATGAAAAAAATCATAATTTTGAAAAATTGAATTGAAGTAGAGTTTCACAAATTATGAATTTACTAATATTAATAATTTCCAATATTGAAATTACTACTATTAACTTTTCTTTACCAATAAGTACTATTACTTACTAATAGGTACTATTACTTACACTAATAGGTACTATTATTTATTTATAATAATTCTAGCAAAGTCGGTAAATGTTGAGCTATTTACTCCAATTTTACCATTAATTTGTGGTGGCTAAATTGAGAAAATAATGGTGGATCAGCAAAAAAGCCCAAATTATTGAGAATATGTTCATGTATTTTCAGCTTTTTGAAAAAGTTAGTGGGTTTTTGTGTACCAAATACAGCCTGAAATTATGCCTATATTTGTATTACTACTTATAAGATTATACATCTATGTTGGGATAATGTTATTAACCTACTGTGGCTCACCGTTCCCAGCCAAGTGTGGTTTGTGGACAAGTAAAGTTCAATGTTTTTCAGTTAAAGGAAATTCAATAAAAAAAATTTTTAGAGTCAAATGAAAAAGAAATGCCTATTAGCTATTTAATAAAATACAAGAGTTATTTGATATATCCTCCTCGATCCTTAATAAATCGAAAGAGACGAGGGATCAGCTGAACTCAGGTGACACACACTTTCTTCAGCATCAAATTCCACCCAAGAGAACAAGCTTGGATACTAACAGACATGTTATGATGTTTGCCTGTAACCCAGTCTGTATTTGGATGAAACTTATCTGAATTTTTCAAAAATCTTGAAAATATCTGCAAACATCACCACTAACTTTGACTAATCCTCCAACATATTTCTAATTTCCCCTTCAAAAATTATTGGAAATATAGTGATACATAGAAAAAGTCCAGACATGTAAGCAAAAACTTACCATCACATTATTATAGGCGGGAATCAATAATCGCGTTTTTGGTCCTTCTCAATATTGTCTTCTATTTGAAATTAGTGTGATTTATAATTAGGGTTAATGAAATGGTCTTAAGTTTAGGTTATTCTATGTTTTAGGTTAGGACAGGACATGAAGACAAGGGATACAGAGGATGCAGACAAGGTAAGCAGGGTTTAGTTTATGACTTTCAGTTAAGCATAAGAATTAGACTTAAGAGTAGAGGGTGTGAGGAACAATAACCCTGGGAAAGAAAAGAAAGAAACAAAAATAATACAAACACATAATAAATGGATCCTTAGGCCTTACAAAAAAGGGTCAAAATTCGAATAACTCGTTTTCTATGGGTCAAATCGAAAAAATGCCATGAACAAAATCGAAAGAGAATTCAATTTTACATACACATATGTGAACCAGGTTTCAGAACCGTAGCTTCATTAATAAAAAAGTTTTCAAAAACCATGGTCCCCGGATGTTGAAAACATTTTTATTAATGAAGTTATGGTTCTGAAACTTAATACTGTATATATATAAAATTGAATTTCTAATCATTTTGGTTTGTGTGATTTTTTCAATTAGACCCATAGAAAACGAATTTTCGATTTTCGAATGAATTTTGACAATTGCCCAAAAAGCCTAAGGTGTTTACAATTTAGAAGCTAGAGCATCGCGGTTTTAGCATTCGATTTATTATGAAATTACCTACAACATCACGGTATACGATTTACGAATTGGTTTTTGAAATTTCAACTTTTTCGTGATTTTTTTTTTTTTTGACATCAAATTGGAAAATCAAAAATAGTATACTGTGATGTTGTAGGTAATTTCTTAATAAATCGAATGCAAAAAACGCAATGCTCTAGCTTTAAAATTGTAAACGCCTTAGGCTTTTGAATTACAAGATTTGTAGATTTTTGAACTACTAAAAAATCCCACTCAAAGTTTGATAATCTGACACGCTGCATCCTGCCCGTACGAAGGGTTGCAGGTAACTGAGGCATATTCCTTTGCCTATCTTAGTGTGTCTCATTAGTGGCACGTTAGATACCAGATATAGCGAGATAATTAATTATTACAAATTATAATTGGCTGAGAGATCGTTTTTAGAGTACATATTGACTCCCTAACCCCCGCATCACTCCTTCCCTTTCTCCCTCTCCCCAGGGGGTTAGAGTAACATGAGAGCTCTGATATTCTGCACACACTATTAGAAGGTTATAAAGCAATTATTTATTGCCCTTAATGACCTGGCAGGGAGGCTCGGGGGAGCGAACATTTACAGTTTCTGTGATATTTTCGATTCATTACTTCAATACTGATATGTGTAATTGAGGATATGCCACCCCCAATTCCTTGCTATAATGAAGTGTATTACTGAGCTCAAAAAATTTTGATGACTTAATTTTCATTTCATTAATTTGTTATCTATGATACACATTTAATATAAATTAATTAATAAATATTTTGCACCACTATTCTGTGAAAGACTCAAAATCTCTCTTTTTGTTAACAGTAAAATTAATATAAATATATGGATTTATTTAAAAGTGTTCACTGCTAAATTAATTGGAATATAGGAATCAATTCAATTTTTTTTTTGCTGAGATTGAGAATAACCCAAATATCTCTCATATTCTGCAGACTGGTAAATGCTAAATGGAGAGAAATATTTATTTGGGTATTTTAAATAGTTTTTAATAGATCAGACTGCAATAACCCATTCTGAATTTGGCGCACAAAATCGACTGACTTTTTCAAAAAGCTGAAAAATCCACCAATATATTTCCAAAAACTTGGCTGATTCACCAACATTATCCTAATTTAGCCACCGAAAATAATTGGTAAAATATAAATAAATATCTATAAGTTCAGTGAATTTGCTAAAATGCTATTTTCAAAATGAGAAAATTCCACCAACAAGTCGTCGACTAGTCTGAGAAATGCGGACATGTCGTCAAAGATCTTTAGGTTTTTGGACATTTTTCATGTAATATATATCTTGGCGACAAACTAATCTCATCTTTCCAATCAAACATATTGGCTAATACATAAGCTATCATGTATTTTCCAGGATTAAAAACTTCATGATGGATGTTCCTTAAGAAAGTCTCTTTAAAAGTATTCAATCAAAATGTGTCATGGTAACCTTATTTTCCAAATTAGATAATAAATGAATTGTAGTTTTTGACTAGATATTTATTAATGTGAATGAATAACTTATGTGTCATATTACTATATAATATATGGATAAGTATCTATAATATTATCGATACCTTAATTAAAATGAGAGTATGTTTTATCAGAGCGAGTAAAGATAATGGCCAGGTAATAAAGCATGTCCAAACATGCCATTTATTTTATTTTATTTATTTAGTTATTTTGAGCCTTTAAATTTCAAATGGCAAGAAATATCTGATTTTTTCCTATGCTACAATATTATTTGATCATTTTAGAGAGAAATTTTGTGATTTTTGGAGAGCTGGAGAGACAAATGGAGAATTTATGAGCCATACTATTTTACTTTGTCATAATGGACCATTTAAAGTTAATGAACCAGAAATGAAGCTGGTAAAAATGACAGACCAGAAATTATTCTAGTAAAGTAAACAGACAAGAAAACTTCATTTTAGTTTTATTAAATATTTGCTTTAGTATTTTATAAATGTAGAACATTATAATACTAATGATTATACATTAATTTCGCATATTTTATTAATTGAAAGAACTGATGAAAAAATGTGATCCATTTTGAAGTGGTGAAGAACAAGTAGTAAAATAATGAAAAAAAAATTCTGCTTAAATACTTTAATGGGGTATCTAGGATTCCAAAATTATATTCTAATTCCAATTATTGGTAAATATTAAAAATTTAACCAAGTTGTGGCATCCTACGCCATACCTATTTATATAGGAAATTTAATTCATCTCATATTATAGCCAGTTTTTCAAGTTATTCATTTTATCTTGATAATTTTCATAATTTCTTCATGTTCACTAGCCAAACTAATTTGATCTCAGTTCTCTAGAACGTGATATGCATTTCTTCAAAATTTCAAATCATTATTGTTCTAATGACGGCAAAGTAAACGTAAGTCTGAACTTCTCTTAAAGTTTTCATTTTTCAATAATAGCAGCATAGTAAATGTAAGCCCATTGAAAAAAAATAAACACTGGTTTTGTTTTTCCACTTTATTATATGCATTTATTTATCAATAGACTTTTTAAATTAAATCAATACTATTTAAATTAATTTGAAAGTGTTGCTGGACGACCAGTTCATATGGTATCACCTGATTTGGTCCTCCAGCAAAAATTAATATGTCGCACCTGAGTTTATTTCAACAGGCAGTCCTGCACTAGACCTCACCAGCAGTACACACAGTTACAAGGCTCACTTTTACTAATTGGAAAGTAGGGTGAAAAGCGATATCTTCGTTTACTGCCATATCACCGACCATTAACGAATTATGAGGAACCGCTACTAAACTTGCTCTTTTCATCGTATCACTTCTAAGGTCGCTACCATGCACCTGATGTTAATGGCTGGTTTTAGAATGTTAATGGCTGGTTTTAACATTGGAATGGAGTGAGAAAAGAAGAGGGGTTGGGGAGGCGATGGAGGGAGTCTGGAGATCAGGATGGAAGCTGCGACAAAGGAGTTTGTTTTAAGGTGAGCCGTATGGACAATCGGTTAAAATCTAGCAACCCTTTCATATGCAATAGGTTTAAAAGAACATTGATTAAAAATTACTCTATTAAAAATTACTTGATTAAAAATTACTTGATTAAAAATTACTTGATTAAAAATTACTTGATTAAAAATTACTTGATTAAAAATTACTTTCACTTTGAAAAGTTACTTACTGCTGATATAAAAAATGATCAATGATAGTAATTCTCATTGATTCGTTTTGAATGATTAAATAATTTGTACATGATTGGTTGGGTGGAACTATCGAACCAGTGATTTATTCCTGACTTAACACTCATCAATTCATCTCATTTTAGATCTGTTGGGACAGTGAAGAGTGGAGGTTGGAGGTGGAGTGTCTGTGAATCCCACCAACATGAGAGATCGGAAGTTGTGGCGGCGCATTTATGGGACATATTGCTCTTTATGAAGTCCTTTGTACCTGTTTTGCTAAACTGCTCAATAGCCCTTGTCTTTTGTGATCCAGTTAAAAACCTCTTAAACCTAACTTATCTAAATTAACTGTAGAGTGCTTATATGAATAAATATGAAGGATGATTTGTCTTAAATTTATTTATAAACTTTACATTTAAAATTCACTATATTCACTTTCTTCGCTTGGTCCTTCGAACTTTAGTCTTTTTTTTTCCTAATTTGTCTCCTGAATGTGCCTCCATGACTCCCCTCATCGCTTCCAATCAATCTGCCCCATTGATTTATTATTGTGGTTTGAATTTGAATACTAACCATTTTCCTTGGAATTCTGTAACTAATATTTCAGGTGGACAGGTTAATATTTCTATTAGGTCTTGACCTATATAATTGTTTAATATGTCTAAGGACGAAAAAGAACGTGCGTCGTATAGACGACGTGTAGACAAGCTACTGTTAGAACTCGCCGACACCATGGAGCAAAGGTCTAAGGCAGAACTAAAAGCCGACCATGACACACTTTTCGAGTTAGCAGAAAAGATAAAACCTCTTGATGAGAAGCTTTTGGCAAAACAGCGCAACACCGATAGTGCTGACATCCTGGACATAGAAGTTCAGGAGGATGAGTGTGATGCGTTCTTAAAGAAGATAAAGGTGAGCATGAATCTAATTAATACTCAGTGCTCCACTAATCTTGACAATTCTAACTCTAATGGTGTGCGAAATCGCATTAAATTACCAGAGATAACTCTACCTAAGTTTTGGGCTGATTCAACATTAGATAAAATGACATGTCGTGCATTTTTCGAATCTTTTGAACACCTGATATCACAATATAATTTGAATGAGCTGGAGAGCTATAATTTGCTTGAAAAGCAGTGTGGAGGTAGAGCGAAAGCAATGATATCGTCACTGAATGTTGTCAATCAAACTTATAATAAAGCTAAAGCAATTTTGATGAAGGCATTTGCCGAGGAAACTCCTCAGAAATTTACCGTAATTAAGCAAATAATTGACCTTAATTTTGTGTGGGGTGTAGATGATCCATTTCTTTATTATGCTGAATTTAAGAAACTGGTAGATTCGGTTAGAGATCTAGATATTACACTGAATGAATTCTTGTTATATTTTATATGGAGTGGATTGCCATCAAAATTTCAAGATTTAATTGTGTCTATTACTAATAAAGCCTATCCAACTTTGAATGAATTAAGTGATAAATTTTTAGAGGCCAGTAATAGATATGTATCTCATATACCTAATAAACCTATAAAATCAGAGGTGAGTGTTGCAGTCACCAGTCAAGAAGGCTCATTCAGTAAAGTCAAATGTATACTCTGTAATGATATTTCCCATCCAATTTCTAAGTGTACAAAATACTTGTCAGTTCAGAATAAGTTAGACAAATTAGTAGAGTTAAAGTTGTGTACTAAATGTTTGACAGGTGGTCATGATTTTAGAAACTGTAGTTTTGTACCTTCGGGAAAATGTTTCAAGTGCAAATCCAAACATTGGAGTTTTCTTTGCACTGGTGGTACTAGCAATAGATTAGGTCATTATGATCGTAGACCGGTACATAAGAATGGGGATTCTGTTTCAGTTAGCCTAAGTGCTGTGGCTGGGCAGTTAAACATTACTGATTCACTTTTGCCTTTGTTGTCTGTAGTTCCTAATATCCCAGGCAAAAATAATGTGACTATTGATACTATTATGGACATGGGAAGTCAGAATAGCTTCATTACTACTGATTTGGCCGACCAGCTTGATTTACCGGTAGTGAATGGGAATATTTCTCTGCAAATTAGGGGTATAAATTCTTCTCAGAAAATTGTTACGAAATCTGTTAAATTTCCATTTACAATAGGTAATGAAGTTTATGAAGTAGTGTGCATTTGTATTCCTAAAATAAATATAGCATTTAAAACTCCTGCCTTAGGAAAATTGTTAAATTGCTTGAATAAGGAGGGAATTACGCTTGCTTTTGATAGATTTGTATGGAATACAAATATAGATGAAATATCTAGTTTAGGTTTCCTATTAGGTGCCAGAGATTGGCATATAGTTTCTCATATGGATATAGGTACTGTAGGAGACTCTAATTCACCGAGCACTTATTATAAAACTAATGTAGGAATAGTCTTGGTAGGGTCTATTAGGGATTGGTTAACTAATTATACAGAGTTAGTTGATAGCATGCAAACAACCAGTATTAATGTTAGTGCACAGGATTTAATTGAGGACTATACAGATTGTGACTTATTAGATGATACCATATCGTACGATAATCTGCTCACGATAGCTGACGATGATGAGTTAGATTCGATATGTAATAGGTTTCTATCTATTGGTAATATTAATGAGACTGACGAGAATTTAATGACTGAACATGATTTGAATAAATTCATTTATGATAATTCTTGCAGAAATAGTTCAGGCATGCATATTATGGCTATTCCATGGATTACTAGAAATAAACAGTGTCTAAGTAAAAATGAACATTTAGCACTAAAAGTCATGGAAAACGTAGTTCACAAATTTCGAAACACTGATATTTTGAGTAGAATTAATGAGGTATTTGAGTCTCAGATTGCCCAGGGAATGATAGAGAAAATAGATAACTTTGTTCAATTCAAAGTAGATAATCCTGATTTTTCTTTCTTGAGTCATTTTCCTGTGGTAAAAGAAGACAGAGCTACATCTAAAGTACGCATAGTTTATATGGCTAATTTAGCAGAAAAAAGAAAGACCGCTGCTATGTCATTAAATCAGTGCATTCACCCAGGATTTAATAAAACTCCTAAAATTGCAGACGCATTAATGCAGACAAAATTTGACCGGACTCTTTTAACATTTGACATTTCAAAAGCATATCATAGGCTAGGAATGTCTGAAGAGAATTCTGCTCATTTTTTATTCTATTGGTGTAGAAATATTGCTGACGGAGATTATACTCCAGTAGTGTATAAATGTAACCGCATAGTCTTTGGTATGAATGTCTCTCCTTACTTGCTTCACTGTTGTTTGAGGAAGATTCTGATTAATGAGGAGGAGAATGATATTCAATTAAGAGACTTGAAAGATAGAATTTTCAGAGGAAGTTATGTAGACAATTTCAGTATTGGTTGTAACTCATTAGATGAACTGAATTACTCTTATGACTCTGCAGTTGAAATATTTAACATTAATGGTTTTCCTTTGCAGCAGTTTGTATGTAATAATGTTAATTTCCAGAGTGATCTTGACATTAGACAAGATTGTGAAACTGAGAAAGAAGTTAAGCTGTTGGGTATGAAGTGGGATAGAGTAAATGACACTATAAGTTCCACAAAATTTAATCTAAATTTGGAAGCTAATACCAAACGACAAATAATGTGCACGTTAAAAACTGCCTTCGATTTACAGAATTCTAACATTCCAATTCTGAATAGGAGTAAAGTTTTCCTGCAGGAGTTACAGAAGGATGTTAAGTGTAAGTGGGATGCAAGGCTTTCCCAGGCGAAACTGCATGAATGGAGACTCATAGCGAAGCAAGCCAACGAATACGAACCCCCAGCTATTCCAAGGTTTATTGGAACACGTGAGTCTAAATATAGTCTTATCTCTTTAAGCGATGCGAGTAAAGACTTTATTGGTGCAGTAATTTACATTAAAAATGAAACTGACAATACTTTACATTATTTGATCTCGCACAATAACGTTCTAGATGCCTCGATGAGAGCTAGAACTATGCCTGTTCTCGAATTATGTGCACTGGAATATGCTACAGCTAA
The DNA here is from genome assembly GCA_947561585.1 of Caprella mutica. Classification (NCBI taxonomy): domain Eukaryota; kingdom Metazoa; phylum Arthropoda; class Malacostraca; order Amphipoda; family Caprellidae; genus Caprella; species Caprella mutica. The sequence goes on along the minus strand of CANNZV010001852.1, from coordinate 104,757 downwards.
AGTTAGAGAAATTTATTGTTCATTAGTTGCTAATGGTAGGAATGTATGTAATACGTATGTTCTTACTGATTCTAACATTGCTCTGAGTTGGATAGCTAAACATGAAATTGAACAAGGTAAAACTCAAAAAAGAAGCGTATTCATTAATAATCGCATTTCTAAAATTGTTAAATATTCTAATGATTGCGTGTTGGTGAAGTTCAGCCATATCGGGACAGACGTAAATACAGCTGATTTGGTAACCAGATTTATTTCCCCAAATAAATTTAATAAGAGTAACTTTATTTGTGGTCCTGATATATTTAAATGTGAACAATTTGAGGATAGTTTTGATTGGCTACTAATTCCTAATCAACATTTAAATAACGATGAGCTTCCAACGTTTTCTGTTGCTGCTGTAGGCATAGAAAACTATACAAATGAGGGGGAAACTATTCTAGATCTTGGTAGATTTTCATCGCTCGCTAAAGCAGTCAGAGTACTTACGAAAGTAAAATTGTTTGTGTATAAACTTAAACGTAAGATTAATTTGGCTTGTAGTGAGAGAGATGTGTTTGATAGAGATCAGAATTTAAGGCAAGTATTGAGATTAGATCAAAGGAAATGCTTTCCAGATATTTTTAGATTTTTGGAATCTAAGAATAAATATAAATCCAAAATGCCACCATTGATATCACAAATGAATGTTGTATTGAGTGATGACGGTATTTTGAGGGTTAAAAGTAAGTTCTGTAACTTAAAGACTACCTCTTCTACCAAACATCCAATATTACTGAGTAAAGAGGGTGATTTTACTAGATTGGTGGTACTGGATTACCATGAGAAATACAATCATTGCGGGAAATATTTTCTAATTCATCAATTGAAGGCTACATACTTTATTTGTAAGCCATTTTCAGCCGTTAAAAATATACTTAGGCATTGCTACCATTGCAAGAGATTCAACTCTCGTACTGTTAAAACTAATGCAAATGACTACAAAAGTTGGAATGTTGAACCTGGCAAGCGATTATTTTCAACATGTTTCATAGATTGTTTCGGTCCCTTTAACACTATTTATGGCGGGGTCAAAACTAAAGTCTACGGGGTTGTTTTCAAATGTGTATGGAGCAAAACCATAAACGTAGAGGTAGTGATTAGTTTGTCAACGGAACATTTTGTACTCGCATTTCAGAATCATATATACGCATATGGGTTGCCAGAGCGAGTAATATCAGATGAAGGGTCGAACTTCACTTCAGGTTTCAGTCAGTTTGACAGATTTTTCAATTCATTGGAAGTGAAATCTTATCTTGATGAGTATGGAATTAAAAGTTGTACTTTCGAACAATATCCCCCAGGATCTTTAAATAGAGGTATTGGGGGTATGATTGAGAACTCTGTGAGCCTAATGAAGCGATTAGTTCAGGGTTCTATTAGGAATAGCACTATTGAATTTGTCAAGTTTTGTAATGTAATAAATCAGTGTGTGTCTTTTGCTAATAAACGTCCTATAACTGGGATATCTTCGTTGAGAGAGTCCAACTTGGATGAAATAGGTTTGGTGTTGACACCAGAAATACTTAAGTTTGGGTACGAGTTACCAGTATTCGAGGTAACTAACACATGCGAACCAGATTCATTTTCTGATTTTGCCGACGAAGATGGGAATAAATTGATCACCATAAAAAGTAGAATAAGAGAATTTTACGCTACTGAGATTCTTTATGGCCTAATTGATCAAGCAACTAAATCCAAAGGTAAATTCATTCCAGTAACTCATCAGAATATTGAAATAGGTGATATTGTACTAATTAACGATGACTTTGTGAAACCTGCGAATTATCAGTTAGGTAAAGTATTGCAAGTTACAGTGAACTCATTACAAGAGACTACGGGAGTCAAGCTGCTAAAAGGCAACAAGTCAGTGGTCAATAGAGACATCTCTTCTGTTATTCTGTTTGTAAAGGGTAGATTGGAAAACCTTTCTGGATCAGTTTTACCAGTAGATAGTAAGATGCGAGTGAAAGCTAAAAGGAGAGCAGCATTAAAGTGTGCTGAGCGTAATAAGAGAATACTCGATAGTCAAGATTAATGACTATTGAGTAACTGTAAATAGTGTATATAATGTGTTGAAGTTAAATAAAATTGTTCTTTGTTCTTGTAGATTAGATCCTATTTATGTTTTCAAATTTGTACATTTTTATTCTTGTTGAAATATAAATAGTTAAACTTTGTATTTTACGCCTTTCCGGGGGGGCCAGATTGAAAAAAAATAAACACTGGTTTTGTTTTTCCACTTTATTATATGCATTTATTTATCAATAGACTTTTTAAATTAAATCAATACTATTTAAATTAATTTGAAAGTGTTGCTGGACGACCAGTTCATATGGTATCACCTGATTTGGTCCTCCAGCAAAAATTAATATGTCGCACCTGAGTTTATTTCAACAGGCAGTCCTGCACTAGACCTCACCAGCAGTACACACAGTTACAAGGCTCACTTTTACTAATTGGAAAGTAGGGTGAAAAGCGATATCTTCGTTTACTGCCATATCACCGACCATTAACGAATTATGAGGAACCGCTACTAAACTTGCTCTTTTCATCGTATCACTTCTAAGGTCGCTACCATGCACCTGATGTTAATGGCTGGTTTTAGAATGTTAATGGCTGGTTTTAACATTGGAATGGAGTGAGAAAAGAAGAGGGGTTGGGGAGGCGATGGAGGGAGTCTGGAGATCAGGATGGACGCTGCGACAAAGGAGTTTGTTTTAAGGTGAGCCGTATGGACAATCGGTTAAAATCTAGCAACCCTTTCATATGCAATAGGTTTAAAAGAACATTGATTAAAAATTACTCTATTAAAAATTACTTGATTAAAAATTACTTGATTAAAAATTACTTGATTAAAAATTACTTTCACTTTGAAAAGTTACTTACTGCTGATATAAAAAATGATCAATGATAATAATTCTCATTGATTCGTTTTGAATGATTAAATAATTTGTACATGATTGGTTGGGTGGAACTATCGAACCAGTGATTTATTCCTGACTTAACACTCATCAATTCATCTCATTTTAGATCTGTTGGGACAGTGAAGAGTGGAGGTTGGAGGTGGAGTGTCTGTGAATCCCACCAACATGAGAGATCGGAAGTTGTGGCGGCGCATTTATGGGACATATTGCTCTTTATGAAGTCCTTTGTACCTGTTTTGCTAAACTGCTCAATAGCCCTTGTCTTTTGTGATCCAGTTAAAAACCTCTTAAACCTAACTTATCTAAATTAACTGTAGAGTGCTTATATGAATAAATATGAAGGATGATTTGTCTTAAATTTATTTATAAACTTTACATTTAAAATTCACTATATTCACTTTCTTCGCTAGCCCGCATTGTTTATTTATTAATAATTACCTGCCTTATCATTGTGTATCTTCAAAGCACATCTAGCGCATGGCTATGGAAGTATTCTCATGTACTTGTCATATTGAGGTTGGATGCAAATAAAAAACTTGCACAAGTCTATTGTTTGATTCTGCCGCTACACAAGTGAAGTTAACGGACCAGTAATGAAGCTAGTAAAGATAACGGACCAGAATTTAACCAAGTAAAGTTAGCGGACGGTTACGGACCCTGATTTTATTTAATTAATTCCTATGATAATTTTGGCTTGAAATCTTCAACAAAATTGAATGAATGAGCCAAATTGGCATGGCTCAAGAATTTTTGGTTCAAAAATTGGCTTACAATTTTCCAGCTAGGTCAAGTAAAACAGTGTGGCTCTGGCTCATAAACTCTCTATTTGTCTTTCCATCTCTCTCCAAAAATCACCAAATTTCTCTCCATTGTAGCAAAGGAGAAAATAGATATTTCTCATCATTTGCAATTGAGGGGCTCAAAATAACTCACAATCGTGCTTTACCATGTTTTATAGTGTGGCAGGAAAGTCGCCAGTTTAGTGAGAAAATGAAAATGGATCACACATTTAAGATACTTTAAAGGAGAAATTTGGCTTCCTAGTGAAGAACTGAAGATTTTTCACTTTGAAACATTCTTATTCTTCATGCCTGATACATGTTTATATCTTGAGACTATTTTAGGTGTGACTGTGTGATTTACTTGTTATTTACAGGTTTTCCATCTTATTTAAAAAACCCTCAAAAGTCGCCAATATACTGGCCACTTTGTTCATACTTTAAAACATTGATGCTTTATTTCCTGGGTTCAGCCTTTGTAACATGGTACCACCCAGTTTGTAATTGGTGCACTGAACTCCTCTGACTTTTTTTTCCAGTTTCCAGTTTCACTTCCAAAAATTAATAGTAATATAGGAATTAATAGTTAAAAAAGTCAGTGGAATATCTCCCGACATTGCAGGATTTTTTTTATTAGAGAAATTAAATATCTCCCGACATATCATTGGAATTTAATGTTACCATTAATTATCGGTGGAATAATGTGCAAAATGTTGGTGGGTACCCAGACTGGAAAACATAAATTCTAACAGAGTTACTCCTAACTTTATACATTCCCATTAGTGATGTTTATCATCACAACAAGCCCAATTGTGAAGCTTAAATGACTTATTTTACATTAGTTTTCACTGCGAAGTTGAAATTTATAGAATAATTTACTGATTTCTGCATTTTTTAGGGTTAAAATGAGTAATTATTATTCATTCTAAATTCCTAACAGAGTTACTAGTCAATCTGAAATGAGTTATTATTCCACTCTGGGTGGGTACGCCAAATTACTGGAAATTTATGGACCGATTTTCTCAGCTTTTTCAAAAAGTCAGTGGAATTTTGTGCACCAAATACAGACTGGGATGTTTCAGAAAGCCAATTTTTGAGCCAAAAATTCAAAAAAATTCTGACCCAAGCCAATTTGGCTCATTTTTTGAAGATTTCAAGCCAAAATTAACATGGTAACATAGGAATTAATTCAAAATTTTAAGCCAATTAGACTGTTAGACATATCTGAGTTTTGACCTTTTGAAATCTACCTAAGCCAATTAATTGGCTTTAACTGACATACTCTCAGTACTCTGACTCTGTAACATGGCGTTCAAGTAATTCATGGTCCATTCCGGTAATTGTATGGACCCTATTTTTTGTTCACACTAAAAATGATTTTCAGGTCTTTACTTATGCCAGGAAATGCCTTTTCTCCATTCTCCAACCAAATTAATTGAACTAACTAGGTATGTAGTTACACAGTTCCAGTTTGTATTTGGTGCACTGAACTCCTCTGACTTTTTCAAAAATCTGAGAAATAGCTGCCAACATTTGTCTAGTCCTCTAACATTTTTTCACTGTCTCCTCCAAAAACTAATGATAATATAGGAATCAATAGCTAAATATCCTCCGACATTGGAGGAATTTTTTTATTCGAGAAATTGAATATCTCCCGAGATATCATTGGAATTTACCACCAAATACAACCTGGACACAGTTCACGTGTCTACCTTTTGAAGTTTGGCAAGAAAGTGGTCAGTGTGGTGTGGTGAGGAAATGAATTGCTCCCTACCTACCTTACCCAACTAGGTGCGTTCCCGTGCTGAAGAACTCGAAGAACGTTCCTTCAAGGTAAGAAGTACGGTCCCTCGGTTAGCGTTCCCGTGCAACCACTACAATGTGTACAAATGTGTACGATTCCGTGGTTTAGGAACTAATATCACTAATTAATTAGGGATATTAACAATCAATAATTTGGTTTGGTTGGTTTAAATAATTTTCAATTAATCTCAAAACATGTAATATTTTGTCAATTATGAATTTTATTAATTTACAAATAAGAACAGGTGTTTCTCCCGCCCTATTCGTTTGTTTGTTTACGTTTGTGACGTCACAGCTGCCAAGAGGGACAGCTCGACGTACTACGGTACTACCTACCGTGTCGTCGAGTTCCACGAACTTGACAAACGTTCTTCATCACAGGAACGGTTTGTTCTCGTAGAATTGAGGGACGACCTTCGAGTTCTTCATCACAACGCACCATATGTTCAGAAATTAGGGTTTAAAGGTCCAAAATGTTGATAACATTATTTTTATACATATTTTTGCGCCTTGTATGACTTGTAATCTGGAGTAATGCTATGTATATTAGCACTCCCATTATGATTTTTAGTCACTTTTATCTTAAATTGCTGTCTGGCATCCCAGTCTGTATTTCGTGGTAAATTCCACCAACATGTCGGTGGAATTTTTCTCCATTGAAAATAATATTCTGGCAAAGTCGGTGGATTTTTTGCTATTTACTCCTATGTTACCATTAATTTTCGGTGGAAAAATGGGTAAAATGTTGGTGGATCAGCCAAATTACTGGAAATTTATGGTGGATTTTTTCAGCTTTTTCAAAAAGTCAGTGGAATTTTGTGGACCAAATACAGACTGGCTGGCATCTGGGCCAAGACAAAGTCAGGGTGACAGGGTCCAGATAAAGAAGTCTACCGTTCATCAGAGTCCTTTTCTTTTAAAAAAAAGTTATATTAAACAGATACAGATTAAAATCTTATTTACTTTCAAATTAAATTTTCAAAAATAAAATAAAGCTAAAATAAAACTTACGCATAGAAACTTGCATGAGATTCAAGGGAAATTTGCATGAGAATGATGAGATAAAAATGTATTAATGCTTGAATTTTTTGAATTAAAATTGATAATATTCCATAAACAAACACACAGGCAAACTAGCATACAGCCCAGATTGTATTTGGTGGTAAATTCCAATGATATCTCGGGAGATTCGGAGATATAATTTCTCAAATAAAAAAATTCCTGCAATGTCGGAGGATATTTAGCTATTAATTCCTATGTTACCATTAATTTTTGGAGGAGAAACTGAAAAAATGTTGGAGGACTAGACAAATTGATGAAAAATGTTGGCAGCTATTTCTCAGATTTTTGAAAAAGTCAGAGGAGTTCAGTGCACTAAATACAAACTGGCATACAGCTATCAAATTCTAAAAAGATATTCAAAGAATCAGTAAAAACATGACATATGAATATAAACTCTATTTAGAATATTTTCTCCACATATAACATACAATGTTAAATATCTCTCACATATACCCACACCGAATATTAAAAACAAAGAAACACACATATATTGGATACATAACTATACTCAAACACACAGGAGACAGGACACAAACATTTCATTCATACACACATTTGAATTATTTACTACACTGTTCCCTACGGCGCAGTGTTCCCCTACACTTCTTCTTCTTTTCCAGATTGGGACTTTGGGAGGAGTCCTCAGGATCCAGCCCTAAAGCAGGTAGAAAAACAAGCTTGTTTTCCGTGTTGCCTGGAAACTTCTGATTAAAAATAGTTACAAGAGAAAAATGTAAATACAAATTTAATAACAAAAATTACCCTCTTCTTGAAAGCAACCTTTCAAAGTTCCCCTACACTGCGCCGAGAGCGAGCACGCCGTTGTTTATAACTAAATTACGGATTATTTAAGTTTGCTCATCGAAAAATCAGTGAAACAAAATCAAGATGTAGCTTCGTTGATACCACAGTACAGAGAATATATAGTATCCCAGAGCTATAGGGGGGATATTACGCGTGTCCCGGTAGGCTGTGACGTCACATGTCAACAATGGTGCGTACGTTTGTACGTACAGTACAAACACAAAAGATGGCTGCAACACACCCAACTTTTGTTAAATAACGTTTTCAGTGATATTTTTTTTAATTCCACATTACCGCATGCTTTTATCTAATCTTTATAGTCATACGGACGAAAATTAAAAAATGACTGTTGATGAAATTGCTACTGGTCTTTTTACACCCAAAATAGTAACAAATTTTTAGTCTTGAAGAAGACGATTTATTTAAGATAATTAGATCATTAGTCAGATCGGTCGCGTTGGCCGCCATCTTAATTCTCTATTCCACGTGACCCACAGCAATTCTGTTTACTATGACGTGACCTCTTGTTTACATACATGACGTCACAGCCTACCGAGAATAAATTTGAATAATACATGTAACTGGGGTACTATACTATTCTATGTACTGTGTTGATACCCTTTTCAGCGGGTATCAACGAAGCTTCCTGTTCAGGTCTTCACCTCTGGTACCACCAAAAGAAAGATCCTTCACTTATTTCGTTATCAATTTTCACTTATTTCTAAACTTAGTATCAATACTTAATTAAAGGGGCAAATCAGTCAAAATCAAACTATCTCCAAATTGGTCCTAAATCGATTTAGTATATTAATTTATTTAACATTAGAATATTTGTTGATTTTAGAAATGTTTGTATAAAAAGTATATTGTAAATTAGTGGCACCATCTGTGGACTGTGGTGGACCGACGAACTAATCATTGTAATACGTAAACAAAATGATAACCAGTCCCAGACTTGAATCTTGAATCTGTCATTATATGTTTGAAAATGGTGAAAAGAATTTGTGAAATTAAAAACTGTCCTTAGAAACAATTAGATTTAGTTTTGAAAAGAAAACCATCTCTTCATAAATTACCTGTTAATAATGTTGATAGAAAAATTGATAACATGTTATCAGCTGTAAAATGTAAACAAATAGTACAGAGTGGTGGCGCCATCTGTAGGAGTACGCAGGAACTAAATCGAATTTATAAAATATGATATTCATCGCTTATTATATTTTTTCAACCGTTTAATTCTACAAGAATGATTTATTCTTACTAAGTGATCGTAAAACATTGATATTATGAAAACAAAAATTGACTGAACTGCCCCTTTAAAGGTCTTCTCCAGGCTCCAGGAAAAAAATGAGTTTATAACATAATATTTTAGAACTAAGGTCTTCGATCATTATTCTGCAAACCGCATACAATTTGGTTCAGTATATTTTATATAATTTGTTTTTAAAGTTTTTTGATACTCTGTGAGCAACAATTGAGCGAATCACTAATCTGATGCTCAAGAAGAAGATTGTACACTCTTTGTTTTGATTACAAATTTGAATTTGATAAACAAACAATGCGTTTTCGGACTTCATTTAAATTATTTTAGATATTAATCGTTTCCTAAAGTATATAAACGTTTCTATTATAAGTTCATTCAATTTTATACCTTTACACGAATATTAAATGGATTCATTAAACCTATTACCTAGTTGACAATCAAAACAAATTGTGTACATTCTTTTTCTTCAGGCTGAAAATTTCTTAAATTAGTAAGTCGGAAGTAAAATAGGTTTTATAGAGTTTTGATTATAAAATTCTTTAAAAGCATATAAAATTAAAAATATGGTACCAAATTTGATACGGTTTGCAGCAAAATGATAAGAAACATTAGCCTCGTTGAATAAAGTAATAAAAATATTTACTTTTAGGAGACCTTTAATTCTTCTCTTAGTACCAACACTTAATTATACACTTAGCACTTACACTTAAAACTATACACTTAGCACTAACACATAGTACTAACACTTAAAACTGCACTTAATTAGCACTAACACTCAAAACTGCACTTAACACTATCACTTACCACCAACACCCAACTCAACTCCATCACTACATCAACCCCAGCCGTGCTCCAACAGACACCAGCCCCATCTTCTCACCCCACAGCACCACCAGCCATCAAAGCTTCCTTCTCCCTCAGCCTCCACATCTTGTACAGCACTCCTGATAACATTGAACTATCGGGCCAACGTCGATAAACATTGGCAAAGTAAAGGCACGATCGGACAATGGCACGCCAATGCTATAACAAACTGGGCCAATGTATGGTAAACGACACTGGGCCTACGGTTGCCAAACAGCACTGGCCCAAAGAAGGGAAATATTGGTTAACCAATCCAGTGATTTTTTGATGCACCAGTATATTTATTATATTGGTCTACCGGTTCTATTTAGCAGTTATAACCGCAGGCAATCAGAGAAAATAGGGGCAAATGATCTCCCCTAACTATAATCACCTCAAATAGCCAATTTAATATCCTCAATTAAGCATATCTTCGAAATTGTAGCCGTTTCTGGCAATTTAGTACAAATAGGATTGTTATCCCTTTAATTATTAATTTAACACTTTATTCATTTTATTCATAAAAATGAGCATAATTGGTTGCTTGTTAACTGAATTAGTATGAGAAGATATTTTTCCGTCTGAAATAATTATTCACATTGAGAATTATACTTTCTATTTAATTTTAAATAGAAATGTTATTATTTGGTTAAAATAATGTATGTAAAATTATAGATTCTAGTTTGAATTGGCAACTGTTCTAATTTATTTCCTGACTTCGATCTGAAAAATGTATTTGTAGGACTGTTAATACATTGTTAGAAGTAACTGTTTTCTTCACGTGTGCTGTATAGCGTAATCTAATTAATACACCTGTTATATGAAAATAGTACCTACTGGCCATAGACATGCATGGCATCGGCACCGTTAAGTATTGCCGGTACCAAAAAGTCGTTTATATGTGGTTATACTCTTCAAGGCCAATGGACATCCGTGAGGTGGGCCAACATACGTCGGGTCTTTGCTAGCCCAATACACCGAGACCGGCATGACAGCATTGGCCCAGAGTTTCGTTCTGAATTGTGCCAACGTTGGCCCACTATTGTTATGTTTACTGGGACTCTTCTACCTATCTCTCTTCCCTCACCACCAAACAAAAACCTTCCCACAACCTCACCCACATCCTCCCCTCTTGGTCTCTGCAGCTCAATGGCCTCACTTCTGACCTCCTCCAGTCTCTCGCATTCCAACAAAAAGTGCTCATCATCTTCTCTCTCCGCACCACACAACCTACACTCCACCCCTGTGAACAATGGTCTATCGATTCGATATCTTCTTATGTCGAATTCGAAGCTGGGACAGCGGATATTGAAATCTTGGAGAAAATTACTGTTTTTGAGAGAGAACTAGGATGAAATTCATGACGTATATCGTTTTCTATAATTGAAACAAATTTGAAAATACTTCATAACTCCGCGGTGCATTTCATAACTCAGGTCCTTCATTACTCGAGTGAACTAATTACTCACCTATATGTATATACTGAGTGAGAGTTGATCTATGGTCAAATTTTAATTAATTCATTGAAATTTCATCACAGAGCTTTCATCTTTATTTAGCTAAGTCGTGGCCTCAAAACATTTTCTTTAATTTGAACTCACAGAGAATGAATTTTTTAAGGAGTTACAATTTTATAAAAAAATGATGATCTTATTATGTACAATTTGAAATAAAAAGCGGTGTTTGTTTATATAATAATATTCACTTTAAAATATCTCAAGGTATCTCCAAGTCGTTTAATAACAATTTGTTTTAGTACGATGCATCCACAGTGGCACAGTGCTACTGCCAAGGTACATGTACGTGACCGCAGGATATCTGAATGCAAGTTCGATACCCGGACACATCACTTCATTTCTTCCCATTTAATTTGTATATAATATTATGTAACATTAATTAAATAGATATGTACTTAACCTAGTACATTATATGCAATAAAGTAAAAGATTCAATTTCAATTTTTGAATTTATTTGCTTATTGGATATCGAGTGGATATCGTTTCGAAGCGTCTGTTCGATACAGATTCCCTATGGTAGTAGAAAATATTTGCTTCTTTTTATTAAAGTCTATTCGACGCATAATTTGTGACTTTTCATCTCGAAATACACGTATTAATTGTTGATGTCGTCTTGTGGTGCACGGCATCTTCGAATCGAAGCCAAAACGATGTCAGATAGCGGATTGTAGCTCTATTTTTGACACAGTTTCGAGAAAAGCCTGGTATCGAGTTGACGTTATTTCGATGCCTCTTTATTTACTGGGACACTCTCTTCACCCCACCTCCTGCAGGCCAGCCTCAGACTCCTCGTTCTTGCTGCGAACCACAACCTCGACTCCATACCTCCCTCGTGATCCTCCTCCTTCATCTCCGTCTTGAACCTTCTGTATATCCTCAAGCTATTCTTCCCCTCCATCCACACCTGATGCACTTTCTTAGCTACTCTTCTCTTTACTGCCTCCTTAGTCATTATCTTCATTTCTTCCTCCTCAACACCAGCCCAGTTCAAACACTTCCTTGTTTCCTTTATCCACTCACTTCCCCTCTGCTTGGCTACTCCCATCACTCTCCTCAGCATCTCATTCTCTCCCTGCTCAACTCTCCTCATGCACTGCAGTCTCCCTCTAGCTACTCTGCTCCTTACTGTTCCTATTCCCACATCTGCCCTCATTTCAGCCACCGCTACTCCTCTCGATGCCCCCAACATTCTCCTCATTGCCGCATTTTCCTGTGTTTGAATACTATCCATTTCCTCCGCACCATACAACACCCTGGGCAGTACCACCCCCTTCCAGTAGTTCTTGCCTATAAGACATGGAAGTACTAGTAGAAGGAAGCGGTGTAACGGCTAACCAACAACGTATAAGCGGGACCATCGTGTTAACACCTTGTTGTTAGCAATTAGTCAAGTGAGCTTCCTTGTCTCTCTTCGCTTCAGTCAAAACAGCTTCCTTGGCGTCTTGTTGTTGTTCCGCTGTTTTGTGTGGTGACGTCACAGCACACATATGACGTCATCCTAGCGACAGACTGACAGTTCAGGGAGCATTCGCACACGGCTCAGTGACGTTTGAGAAACGACGAGAGTGCACGCATCTAGTACGCGCTCCACCAAACGCTTATTCAAGTCATTAACATTGCATCTGTTACCTAAATATTCATCAATTAATCTTCTTACATCAGTTAAATGTCCAAAAATGAGAAAATTATTGAGCAAAATGATCAGATACCTAAAGTATTTTGAAGAATAATGTGTAAGTTAACATCAGCTGTTGTGCTAACGAGAACCGTTACTCAGTTAGGTCTGAGATAGACACATACGCGTGCACACCCTCGTTTCTAAAACAACACTGAGAAGATAAGACGATTGTAACGGCTCGGAACGGCTAGGTTAGCCGCCTGCTATAAGAACATTATGGCAGCTTTTCTCAATAACTGAATAGGTTAAGTTACTCATCCACATTGCTTTATTTGCCATATCTTTTCTGTGACTTTCAAACATATTATTTTTATTTTCAATTTTCACTCCCAGGTACCTGATATATCCCACCACCGCCATGCCTCCTATCTCTTCTACCTCACCTCTCACATTAATTAACATACACTGACTTTTTTCCGTATTTACCTCCAATCCGTATATCTCTGCCACTCTCTTCAGCTCCTGTATGCCCTCATCTGCTTCTCCTACATTTCTACACAGAAGCAAACATACCACAAACTTCTCACCCTCACGTCCCCTATCTGCACTCCCATTAGCTTCCTCCTCAATGTTTCTATCATTTTGAATGTAATCAGCTTGAACACTGTCGGTGCAGTACATTCCTGCCGAATCCCACTCTCCATCTCCACCTCCCAACTCCACTCTGGTCCTATCCTCACAATATACCCTCCTGAACAACTCCAACACTCTTCCCTCAACCCTGTACTCCTTCAACGTAACCTCCAGTACCGCCTCTCTTTTAATTGAATCATAGGCTTTCTTAAAGTCGACTGCTACCAATTTGCCAACTCCTCTCTTCTCCTATATGATTCATGGTCACACTTCTACAGAACAAACAGGTTGTCCACATTTATTCCCCCAGGAGTGTTAAAATAAAGGTCATGATAAAACACAATGGAATTTTTTATATACGTAGTTTAATAGAGAGAACTGAGCGACAAAATGAGCTACAAGCACACTCCTAGTGCATTGAGAGACAACAAGTGACGCGGGAGCGTACTCAACAGTTTATATAGGAAATGAACAGGCTTATAAAAATACAAAACATATTGGAACAAAACCGGAAAGTATTTAAATAAACCACTAAATAATAAATTACTGAATGAATCCTGTATATAGTATGATATTCAAAATGAACATAACAAAAGATAATTAAGTGTGTTATATATAATAATAAATGCAACAATACTCCTCACACAAATTATCTTATACAGACATCATACCTACCAAGTCTCTAAGTTTGATAAATCTTTCTGTTGGAAGAGCTTTTGTAAAAACATCAGCCAACATTCTTTCAGTAGGACAATATTTTAGTCTTATTTTATATGAAGAAACCAATTCTCTAACATAATGAAACTTTATGTCAATGTGTTTCGTTTTAGGGTGATTATTGGGATTCTTAGCAAGGCAAATAGCCGATTGGTTATCATCAAACAAAATAACACTTTCTTCATTAGTGAACTTAAGATCAATCAATAATTTATTTAGAAAAGTAGCCTCTTGGGAAACGCCAGAGAGAGAAACATACTCAGCTTCTGCTGTAGACAATGCAACACATGTCTGTTTAACTGAACGCCAAGATATGACACCACCATTTAAAGAAAAACAGTAACATGGAGTACTCCTTCTGTCCTCTCTGTCGCCAGCCCAGTCAGCATCAGAATAGCCAACTAAATTAGATTCCACATTAACATAAACAATTCCTAAGTCTGGTGTACCCTTTAGATATCTGAAAATTCGCTTTACTGCTGTCCAATGCTTATTAGTGGGTTTAGAACAAAACTTAGATACGTTACTAACTGAATAAGTTATGTCTGGCCTAGTCTTAGTTGACAAATACAAGAGGGCACCAACAGCTGATTGATATTTGTGAGAATCAAATAATTCACACTCATCTGTTGCTGCTTCCAAGGAGGAACCAACAACAGCTGGTGTGGATACAGGTTTACATTCATTTATATTTAATTTAATTAGCAACGATTTGACAAAAGCAGACTGACTCAATGCAATTTTATCATTATTTTGAACAATTTTTACTCCAAGAAAATAAGATAGCTGTCCCAAGTCTTTCATTTCCTATTTAGTGCTTAGATCAGACTTGATTTTAGTCAAATCATCCACATTCTTACAAGCTACAATAATGTCATCTGACTCATCTACATAAATAGATACAATGCAAGGAATATCATTAGTTGACTTAACATAGATACATTAATCACATTTGGATTGAACAAATCCCAACTCTTTAAGATAATTAATTGTCTAATGAATCGTTCCAACATTTAGGAGACTGTTTCAATCCGTACAGAGATTTATTCAATTTACAAACAAGATGTTCTTTACCTTTCTCTACAAACCCTACAGGCTGCTTAATGTACACATCTTCTTTAATATCTCCATTAAGGAAAGCTGAATTTACATCCATAGGATGTACAGTTAAATCATGTTTAGCTGCTGAAGATAATAATGTGCGCACAGATTCGAATCGTACTACTGGAGAGAAAGTCTCATCATAATCAATACCGAATCTTTGCAAAAATTCCTGCACAACCAACCTAGCTTAATATGAGCTAACATTCCCATCAGGACCTAATTTTCTTTTAAAAACCCATCGTTTTTTTCAATCACGTTCATGTCATCTTTAGGTTTAACTAAATTCCAAACATTATGTCTAGAAAGAGCCTCAAGTTTTCTATCCATGGCTTGCTTCCATTCATAGGTTCATTTGATTCTTTACTGATGAAAATCCACTCACTAAATCTGTCAGGGGCATTGCGATTTCTTACAGAACGCATCAGATCAGATCCCGCCTGGTGGATCTCATCAGTAACCTCATCCTCATTTGAATCTTCTGAAAGAGCCAATGGAGAGAGCGGTACTTCTGGTTCAATAACTTGAGCCTCCTTCTGACACGACTTAGACTCGTCAAAGACTACATCCCTGGAATACAAAATTTTCTAAGTATCAACATTATAAAGTCTATATCCCTTGGTAACATTACCATAACCTACAAAGATACATTTCTTAGCTTTAGAATCTATTTTATTTCTTTCATCTTGTGGTACATGGACATAAGCAGCACTGCCAAATACTTTAAAATGCTTTACATTTGGTTTTCTATTATTTAGAGATTCATAAGGTGATTTGTTACCCAAGAAAGAATTTGAACTCCTATTTCTTACATAAGTGGCAGTAGCCAAAGCTTCAGCCCAAAATTCCTTATTAAAGGTCCCCTCCAAGCATTTTTTTTATTGTTTAAATCAACGAGGCTATTGTTTCTTATCATTTTACTGCAAACCCAATAAAATTTGATGGCATATTTTTAATTTTATATGCTTTTAAAGATTTTTATAATCCAAACTCTACAAAACCTACTTTACTTCGAACTTTCTAATTTTCAGTCTGAAGAAGAAGAATGTACACCATTTGTTTTGATTGTCAACTAGGTATTTGGTTTAATAAATCTATTTATTATTCGTTAAAAGGTTGAAATTTGGATAAACTTATAATAGAAACGTTTATATAGTTTTAGAAACAATTAATATCTTAAAAGAAGACCAAAAACGCATTGTTTGTTTAAAAATCGAAATTTGAAATCAAAACAAAAAGTGTACAATCTTCTTTTTCAGCGTCAGGTTGGAGAGTCGCTCGATTGTTGCTCACATAGTATTAAAAAACTTTAAAAGCAAATAATAAAATATATGCTGAACCGAATTGTATGCGGTTTGCGGACCTTAGTTCTATAATATTATGTGATAAACTCATTTTTTTCCCGGAGCCTGGAGAAGACCTTTAAGCCCTGAATCTGATAACATGCACCTAACTACCTCAATTACTGTTCTGTTAAATCTCTCAGTAACACCATTCTGCTGTGGTTTCTTTGGAATGGTCTTTTCATGCCTAATTCCTTCATTACTCAAATAGGTTTCAAACTTATTAGAAGTGTATTCACCTCCATTATCAGTGCGTAAGGTCTTAATTTTTCTGTCATATTGTCTTTCTACCATAACCTTCCATTCCAAAAATATATCATAAATATCACTTTTATTAGAAATTACATAAACCCAAGACTATCGAGTTGCATGATCTATGAAGGTTACAAAATATGAGCCATTACCTAAAGACGAGGGAGTGATTTTCCCACATACATCAGAATGAATTAATTCAAGAGGTTTCAGATTTTGTCTACCTCCTACAGAGAAAGAGCATTTGTGAATTTTACCATCACAACAATGTTCACATACACAATCAATGGCATCTAGTTTAGTATCTAATCCTACTACCAATTGATCTCTGATCATTTTCTTCATGCTATCTACACCTAAATGACAAAATCTTCTGTGCCATAACATATTTAAATTGCTAGAAACAACAGAAATTGCAGCTGTGTGAGAAATGACATCTAGAAATATAATTTACCTTTACATATTTAGCAACAGCAATTACAGATCCTTCTTTATCATAAATATTACAGTAACTATCATTGAAAGTAACAGTTTTACCACTAGTTGTGATTGTAGATACTGAAATCAAATTATAAGCTAATTTAGGCACATACCATACATTCATTAAATTACAATTTCTACTTTTACCATCATGTAGTTTTAATTTCAATAAAATATTGTCAGTAGCTGTGGTTTGCAAAGGGGACCCATCCCCAACTTCTACTGTAATGGGTTTTTCTAATTTTCTAAAATTAGAGCAAAGTGATTCATTGCAACACATGTAAGCAGTAGCTCCTGAATCAATAATCCATGAATTATCTTTAAAAATTTTACTAGAAAAAGCACTAGCATACAATGCAATATCATCCTTTTTATCACTACTTTTTACAATATTAGCTTTAGTGTTAGAATTCTGAAACTGCAAAAAGTTTTTATATTTAAAGCAGTCTTTCTTTATATGCCCTAATTTATTACAAAAGAAGCAAGATTTAGTCTTTTTATCAAATACCTTAGTACTAATACCTAAAGCTTTATTAGATTCATCAGTAGAAACAGTTTGACTTAGCTTTTTCTCTTCATGAAGTAGACTTTCGGAAACTGCTTCCCATGAAGGCACCTTTTCTTGTGCTTCCAGTGCTGTCACAAGAGTTGAATACGGGTCTGGTAGTGAAGCCAACAAATTAATTACTCTGTCTTCTTCTTTCACAACGTCATCTAATATGGCCAGCTCTTCAAAAATTTCGATAAATTCCTTGAAGTGTGATTGAAGACTATCTCCGGGTTTTAGTTTCATATTTTATAGCCTCTTCTTTAATCGTAGCTTATTAGCCCATGTCTTTTTCTGGAAAGTATTTTGTAGTTTGGTTCAGACTTCAGCAGGATCTACTGGATCTCCAACAACGTAGAGCAGTTGCGGTTCAATTGCTAACACGATACCAGCTAACGCTTTATTCTTCCTTTTAGTGAAGTCACTTCTGTCAGCAGCTGGTGCGTCACTTCCAGGTTCAGTCTCAGATCCGCCAACAATTGACAATAATCCCTCTCTGAGCATATACATTTTCACTTGCATCTTCCAGGTAGGATAGTTTTTCTCATTTAAGGGTACAATACATACTGACTTGTTGTCACTCATCTTGAATTGGAGAATGTTACCTAGGTAACGCGTTCTCCCCGGTCAGTCAATTGCGTGCCTGACTGTACTGATGTGTCGATCACGCGATTCGCATTAGACCTGCGCGGTGAACACAAAGATGGCGTCGCAAACGCTCACTTCACAAGACTTTCTTTTCTTGTAATTAGAATTAAATAACTGTGCGTTGAACTCTACTCAAAATCACTCATTAAACTGCTGGGCCCATAACCTTTGTTAAAATAAAGGTCATGATAAAACACAATGGAATTTTCTATATAGTTTAATAGAGAGAACTGAGAGACAAAATGAGCTGCAAGCACACTCCATAGAGCATTGACACAGTACAGAGAATATATAGTATCCCAGAGCTATAGGGGGGATATTACGCGTGTCCCGGTAGGCTGTGACGTCACATGTAAACAATGGTGCGTACGTTTGTACGTACAGTACAAACACAAAAGATGGCTGCAACACACCCAACTTTTGTTAAATAACGTTTTCGGTGATATTTTTTTTAATTCCACATTACCGCATGCTATTATCCAATCTCTATAGTCATACGGACGAAAATTAAAAAATGACTGTTGATGAAATTGCTACTGGTCTTTTTACACCCACAATAGTAACAAATTTTTAGTCTTGAAGACGATTTATTCAAGATAATTAGATCATTAGTCAGATCGGTCGCGTTGGCCGCCATCTTAATTCTCTATTCCACGTGACCCACAGCAATTCTGTTTACTATGACGTGACCTCTTGTTTACATACATGACGTCACAGCCTACCCAGAATAAATTTGAATAATACATGTAACTGGGGTACTATACTATTCTGTTTACTATGGCATTGAGAGACAACAAGTGACGCGGGAGCGTACTCAACAGTTTATATAGGAAATGAACAGGCTTATAAAAATATAAAACATATTTGAACAAAACCGGAAAGTATTTAAATAAACCACTAAATAATAAATTACTGAATAAATCCTGTATATAGTATGATATTCAAAATGAACAGAACAAAAGATAATTAAGTGTGTTATATATAATAATAAATACAACAAGGAGTAAGTTCCATCTCTTCGCCCTTCCTCATTTCATTCTTGTTTATCTGGTCCTCAATCCAAATCCAAATCAGCCGACACCCCCAACGGGGTCTGGCTCCACTCCCTGGTCCCAAACCCGACATCTCTCCTGGTGCCTGGCCATGTTGGCATAAGACAGCGTCCGCTCACAGACTCTGCACACCGCCACCCTCCCCCTGGTTCCAGCTGCGGCACCTGCTCCTACCATCCCCCCACCCTCACCCACACCCCTACATCCCCTAACATGCCTAGCGTAATTACTCCTAGATACCTCCACCCCACAATCCCCACATTACATAAACCTCTACCAGCGCCCCCCGTACAGCTAACCTCATGATTTTTCCTAGCTCCCTCCGTCTGCAATACTACCCTGCACCTCCCACATACAAACGTCACCCTTCCCTCCGCTGCCCTATGCATCCGCTTCTGGTGTACCGTTAATCCCCCCTTCGACTTACATAGCTTCCCACATCCCTCATACCTACATGTTAAATCTAATACCCCCCTACCTACATTCCTACTTAAAGCTAACTCATTCACCCCCCATACATACTCATGCCCACGCTGTCTCTCCCATACATCCAGATGGTCCATTCTCTCATTCACCGCATCCTTCCATACCTCTCTATCGCCGCACAATCTCTCCACATCCGTCCAATCAATCGCCGCCTCTCTCAATAACCTCTTCCAATACAACACAGTCTTTCTCTTCTTCCCAGGCACCTTTCTCACCTCTTCTAATTTCTCATACCATCCTAGCACCACCGCTTTCACCTGCCTTTCATTGCCTATTCGCATCACATGACCCACTCTCTCAAGCACTCTCTTCTCAATCTTCCATGTCACCGATTTCACATCTAACCTAGCTCTCACATCAGTCATATTCACATGCATTTCTTCCATACGTCTCAAAGGTTGGCCTCCCCTATCATTCCACACATATACCTATGGCATTTATCCATCCACTTTTGCAGCCGATTCACATCCCTATTATACCACGTTCGTACCTGACAATCAAACAACATCGCACTCTCAACACACATCTCAATCACTCTCGCTTGCCATCTCTTCGTCATTCGCGACCCTTTCAGTTGCCCTTTCACTCTCCACCATACACCATTCGCTCTCTTAATCCTATTCTTCACATGCGCCTCCGCACCTATCCAACTGCCTAACATTCTAATCTCATTCGCCTCTTCCATACCAAACTCAAGCTCCTCCTCCTTATCCTCATTGTTCCGCTCTTCCTATCTACTCATTACCTCTTTCACAACATCCACACCGTCATTCATCTTTTCTTTCACACCCACAATCGTCGTATCATCCGCAAACAGCACACTCCTCACTCTCACCTCTTTCGCCTCGCTATTCATTCGCTCCCAGTTCCTTTCACCCGCAAACGACCCACCAGGCATCCACTTCCATACCACACCAGCATTCACACCTCTTTCATTCTCAGCCTGCCGCATCACCGCCTGATGAAAAATATTGAAAAGGATCGGTGATGTGGCGCAACCCTCACGCAATCCTCTCTCAGGCACCCACGACTCACTCATCCCTTCCTTACCTTTCACTCTATACACAGTCGTCTCATGCAAGTCCACAATCGTATCCATACACTTCCCATTCATACCATATCTTTCGAGTAGCTGCCACAGCGCGGGCTTGCTTACTCTAGGATATGCCTTTCGCAGGTCCAGCAATCGCGCCACCGGTCTTTCATTCCCATTCACTTCACCTCCATGCACACTCATTCGTTTCTCATAATCCACAACATCCTCATTCATTCTCACCATCATTTGCGCCGCATCCGCTGTACTCCTACCCTTCCTAAAACCCGACTGATTCTCATCCAACACACCCATTCGCTACGCCCACCAACTCAAACGCTTCGCAATCACTCTCGCTAGCACTCTACTCCCCATCGCAAGCAAACACACCCCCCTATAATTATTCCTGTCATTCCTATCACCTTTCTTAAACAATGGCACCATCACACCCGCTTTCAACGATTCATCCCACCTATCTGCTCTACTATCAAACATCACTTTCACCATCTCAATCACTCTCTCTTTCACTTCCTCGCATGCCATCCTTACATACCCTATCCTCACTCGATCCGCACCAGGCGCTGATTCATTCACTTCTTTCATAGCAATCTCAATCTCTTCACGTTCAGGCGTCTCATTCATAAACTCATTCGCTTCTATCGCATCCGCATCCATCCTCAAGTCATTCGCACCTTCCACTGTCGCTGCTATCATACCAGGTTCCACCTCAAACCTTTCTGCAGTCACACTCTCAAAATGGTCCTTAAATTCATTCACAGTCACATTCCCACTCGCAGGTGCTTTCTTACTACCTCTCATACCTAATTCACGCAACACTTTATACATAATTCCTATCTTACCACTACTACACGCTTCCGCACACTCATTCATCTTTTCATTCCACCATTCTCTCTCTAACCGTCCCAATTCAAGCTTCTCAGTCCTCCTAGCTGCTTTCACACTCTCTCTCGCTACCCTTACATTCTATTCCGCTCTCTCTAATGCACCTCTCTCATTCACTCTCCTCCTAAGCCTTTTCCTCGCTTCTAACCTTTCAACTGCCACCACCCTAGCTTCCACAGTCTCTCTGATCCTACTCTTCATCCTTCTCAGCTCTTCCTCGTGTCATATTGTCCAGGGGCTGGCCACAGCCTTCCCCATCTCACCGCACACTTCTTTCGCTGCCTCTACCATCACACCAGTCAAAACATCCCATTCAGTCCTACTATCATCCTCTCTCGGACCACACTCCTCCATCTTCACTCTGGTCTTCTCCTTATACTCCTCCATCTTATCTACTTCCTTCAACACCTCCCATTTTATCCTTGGAGGTCGGATCTCTGTCCTCCCTATTCTCCTCCACGTTCTGCTCTTTACTTTCACCTCCATTATCTTAGCTTTGTGGTCCGAGAGCCCCTCACAGCATTCAGTCTTCATTCGCTTCACCATTCGTACCCTTTCATTCTTCCTAACCACAAAACCATCCAATTCATACCACCTGCCATACCTCATATGAAACCATGTACCCCTTCTACCATGCTTCATAAAACTATTCACATAACTCAAATCATTCACCTCACACCATTCTATAAAATCGCTGCCTGCCTCACTTACTCTACCTACTCCATACTTACCACATACCCCCTGTCTAGAAAAACCCCTGCCTACGTTAGCATTAAAGTCCCCTCCTATTATCAACCTATCCCTCCCCTGCATAGCTACTTGTTCCTCTACATCCCTCCTATACGTTTCCATTTCTACATCATTTGATCCCCATATTGGCTGGTATACGGATACCAGCCTCATTCCCCCTACCACCACCGTAACTACCCTGTCCCTAAGCCATCTTTGCTGTCCCTCCTCTACCCATTTCTCCATCGCCTCCCCTCTCAATACCACCGCTGCCTTCCTCGAATGGATCACCACCATTCTCCTCTCCTCCTCTCCTAACTAGATAATCCCTTCCACATCTGCACTCACCTCCGTCATCAAAACTATCTCCCATCCCTTACCTTCTATATGCTCCGCCACCCTTCGCAATCTCCTCCTATTGTTCTCCCTCAAGGATAGCCTCTGCACATTCCAAGTTACTATTTCCCTAATGCCTTCCCTCCTGCGTCTCCTATTGTCTACCCTTCTCCTCCCTAACTGTTTCCTAATCTGTCTTTCCCTCCTTTTCCTATGTCTACCTAATCTTTTTTCCCTTCTATTATTTTCCCCCCTACCTCTATTTCCCCTCCTAGTTCTACCACCTTCCCCAGCATTTATCACCCCCCGCCGCTCCTCTCTCAACCTACGTCTCTCTCCCCCACTACCTATACGTCTCACTCCCCTCCTTCTTCTCCCCCCGATCCTCACCCTTAACAACCCCCTATCTACCCCCTGCCTCACCGGACCAGGATTCGGGTGAATAGTGCACAGCTGCCTCTTCACTTCTGCCGTCCTCTGTCTCAAGCCACACACCGCTTGATCCGTCAAAGTTCGGGCACCGAAAGTGCCTTCGCCGATATTTTGTTTTGAGAGGTGTTTAGGGTGGCCAACCCCGTTCCACTCTGTTGTATTCGGGGAGATGTTGGGGACTCTTCCTTGCGGTTGAACCCCCCAGAGCCCTCCGGTACCTGGTGGGTTCTTTGGCGCCACTGGCAGACCGTGCGCTTTTCCCTGGCGCCTCCTTGGATACGCCACACAGTGCCAGGCGGTCCTCAATCCGATCTCTCATCACAGCCATCATCATCTTATATGAAACATCTGTCATTGCAATAGGTCTGAGATCGGATACCGTATGATTTTTCTTCTTAGGTATCATTACCGTTCTCTATCTCTTCCCGCTCTCTGGCACCTTCTCCATCTCCAGCACTCTCCTTTAACTGTTCTCCATTCCCCGCAGAAACACATCATTCTTGTCCATTATTTTGTACATCTATGGCTTCAGTTCGTCTACTCCTCCTGCTTTCAAGTTTTTAAATTTTTCTAAGGCTTTTCCTATTTCTTCCTTGTTTATTTCAATATCTAGCACTTTCACATCTTTGTAGGGATCCAATACAACTCTTGGTAGTAACACCCTGTCCTGTCCTTGCTCCTCTCTCTCTTGCCTTCTTCTTAGTACTAGATCCTCTTCATATCTTCCCCTGATCTCCTCTGTCCATATTTCTCCCATTCTGTTCGGATGCAATTTGTATATTCCCTGCCAGAAATCCACCACCTCCTACTTCACCTCTCCCTTGTCTCTTCCTCTCCACACTGTAAATCTTCAAGTCTCCTTTCTTCCTGTCTATTCCTCTCAACATATTAATCCTCTCCCAGAGATCTCTTCCTCTGTTGCCACTTTTAATTTCCTGTGCCTGTCTCTTCTCATGCAGCTTCATTTCTCCAGATATCAATTGGGCCACCCTCACTTTCTGCTTCACATACCTCCTCCATGCTTCCTCCTTGCCCTCCAATCCTCTCCAATTTCTATGTTGCTTGTTCAGCTTTCTTCTTTTCTTAATCTCTTCTCTTATCATATCATTCATCCATGGTCGCTCAATTTTCCCATTTCTCTCTACTCTTCTTCTATACTTTGCCCTCAGCGTTCTCTCTGCTACACTTTTCATGACGCCATTCAATGCTTCTATGCTCATCTCCGTTAACTCCTCCTCAACTCCAGCTTTAAACCTTTCACTTACTTCTTCCGTAAATTTGAAATAACTTGCCTCATGCCATCCCCCAGTCTCCTGCCTCTCCTCTCTAACACCTATTCTCATGTAAGTATCAACCACACAATGATCTGAAAATTCCACCACTTCCCTGCATTCATCAATTTTCATCTCCACAAATCTCCCATACAGTATCTCATTCGTCATCACCAAGTCAATAGCACTTTTCTGATATGCTCTCTCCCACGTGTAAGTCACTTTTTCAAGAAAAAATTATTTATTACCCTAATTTATTATTCAAAATACTTTATAATGATATTATTTACCGACACTCACTGAAAATATAGACTATTTAGGCTATTCTCACCTGCGATTAAATTATAAATTCGCGTTTTCTTCAATAACCCGATGAACGAAAGGTCCTCTCCAGGCACCGGGGAAAAAATGAGTTTATTACATAATACAGGGTGAAAATTTAAAACGGGAGAAAAGTAAACCTCTGTAACTTCAACAATTTTACTGTTACAATAAAAAAAAACCATATCATTATAAAGATAGGTAGTTGAAGTTTTATATGTACTCTTCAGTTTTGAAAATAGAGATCTTAAGATGGGCTCCCTCTGTCTCCAAACATTCTTTCATTTTCTAAAGAATGGCCTGCATTACAGAGAAGAGAGTTGCCATATTAGTCTTTTGATTTTCTGCTGTTATTTTGTTCTTCGGTTCTTAAAGTTGGTACTGATGCGGTATTACCAACTCTTTTTTTTAAATTCCCCCAGAGGAAAAGCTATCAAAACTATATCAAACATCCGAATCGTTCAGCTTCATTTTGATTTGCCTTGGTGATCTCTAGACAATCGGACACGGTCAGGCGTCTCATAATAATTAAACTGTTACAGTAGACCTCCTCTATAGACTATATATAGTGAACTTCAACTTGTTCGCTAAAGAGAATTTGAGAATTGACTCAAAACTGTTTATTTTCAATTATTATTACTATTTTCTAGGTTTCTAGGTCAATAAGTACTATTGGTGGTGATCAGACGTGTAGTGTGTGTGTGCGGCTCTTCTCTAAAATAAAACATACTAGCCTCTAGTCAAATTCAGAGCCAAGTGAACTGTGCGGTGTTATGGCCACTTACCCTAGTTTACTGCATTTATTTGCTTGGAGTGGAATAAATTTTAGCCGGCACCTATTCTCTGGAACTAGTCTGAAACTGTACAGATCCATACAACATCTGCCTGCTTTTAACAAGTCACTTTATTAAAAGCAGCTATTAACCGGGAGAGTCCTGCTGCACCATGAGAAAAAAGAAACCTGTTATAACATCAATATCAGATTCCTCTGATGATGAATGTAATTCTGGACCACCAGTAGATGGTGAACTCGATTTACTATCGGAGGAAACGAGATCGTTATATATGCTCATTACAAAAAAGTTTGATAAAACTATCCGTGAGCTTGAAACAAGAATGACTCTACGCGATGAAAAAATTAACTCGATGGAGCAACAAATAATTTCTCTGAAAAGAGAAAATATTGAACTGCAAAATCGCATGGATGAAATTGAGAGCAATGAAAGAAGGGACATGTTTGTGATGAGCGGAGCTAGATTACCTGAAGCTACGATTGGTGAGAACACACCGGTGGTGGTGAAGAGTGTGATTAAGAGTGAACTCAAATACGAGATGAAAGCAGATGACATTATTTCGGCCTATAGAATTGGCAGGAGACCTGCAACGCAGACAGCTGATAGAAGGAGTATCTTTGTTAAGCTACGACACCCAGATTCAAAAAATGATATCATACGCGCTACCAAAACGGTAAAGCCCAAAGATATTTTCCTTAATGACAATCTGACAGCATTAAGATCGAAGATACTCTTCGTGTTGAGAAAAGCGAAGCGGCTGCATTCCAGGAAAATACTTGGTTGTGGTTCCTCGAATGGACAGGTGTATATGTGGATGAAATCATCTGTACCAACGGAACGTGATTTCAAAATCGTAATAAACAACTGGACTAAATTACACGATACCTTGAAGAAGTGTACATTAATATCGATGTTAACGATTTATTGGAGAAAGCACAGGCTAATTGACAGCATGTCTCCTGTTGTGTCTCCACCTCTGCTATGTCTCCACCTCTGCTATGTCTCCACCTCTGCTATGTCTCCACCTCTGCTATGTCTCCACCTCTGCTATGTCTCCACCTCTGCTATGTCTCCACCACTGCTGTGTCTCCACCACTGCTGTGTCTCCACCACTGCTGTGTCTCCGTCTCTACTGTGTCTCCGTCTCTACTGTGTCTCCGTCTCTACTGTGTCTCCGTCTCTACTGTGTCTCCGTCTCTACTGTGTCTCCGTCTCTACTGTGTCTCCGTCTCTACTGTGTCTCCGTCTTTACTGTGTCTCAGTCTCTACTGTGTCTCAGTCTCTACTGTGTCTCAGTCTCTACTATGTCTCAGTCTCTACTGTGTCTCCGTCTCTACTGTGTCTCCGTCTCTACTGTGTCTCCGTCTCTACTGTGTCTCCGTCTCTACTGTGTCTCCGTCTCTACTGTGTCTCCGTCTCTACTGTGTCTCCGTCTCTACTGTGTCTCCGTCTCTACTGTGTCTCCGTCTCTACTGTGTCTCCGTCTCTACTGTGTCTCCGTCTCTACTGTGTCTCCGTCTCTACTGTGTCTCCGTCTCTACTGTGTCTCCGTCTCTACTGTGTCTCCGTCTCTACTGTGTCTCCGTCTCTACTGTGTCTCCGTCTCTACTGTGTCTCCGTCTCTACTGTGTCTCCGTCTCTACTGTGTCTCCGTCTCTACTGTGTCTCCGTCTCTACTGTGTCTCCGTCTCTACTGTGTCTCCGTCTCTACTGTGTCTCCGTCTCTACTGTGTCTCCGTCTCTACTGTGTCTCCGTCTCTACTGTGTCTCCGTCTCTACTGTGTCTCAGTCTCTACTGTGTCTCAGTCTCTACTGTGTCTCAGTCTCTACTGTGTCTCAGTCTCTACTGTGTCTCCGTCTCTACTGTGTCTCCGTCTCTACTGTGTCTCCGTCTCTACTGTGTCTCCGTCTCTACTGTGTCTCCGTCTCTACTGTGTCTCCGTCTCTACTGTGTCTCCGTATCTACTGTGTCTCCGTATCTACTGTGTCTCTGTCTCTACTGTGTCTCCGTCTCTACTGTGTCTCCGTCTCTACTGTGTCTCCGTCTCTACTGTGTCTCCGTCTCTACTGTGTCTCCGTCTCTACTGTGTCTCCGTCTCTACTGTGTCTCCGTCTCTACTGTGTCTCCGTCTCTACTGTGTCTCCGTCTCTACTGTGTCTCCGTCTCTACTGTGTCTCCGTCTCTACTGTGTCTCCGTCTCTGCTGTGTCTCCGTCTCTGCTGTGTCTCTGTCTCTGCTGTGTCTCTGTCTCTGCTGTGTCTCTGTCTCTGCTGTGTCTCTGTCTCTGCTGTGTCTCTGTCTCTGCTGTGTCTCTGTCTCTGCTGTGTCTCTGTCTCTGCTGTGTCTCTGTCTCTGCTGTGTCTCTGTCTCTGCTGTGTCTCTGTCTCTGCTGTGTCTCTGTCTCTGCTGTGTCTCTGTCTCTGCTGTGTCTCTGTCTCTGCTGTGTCTCTGTCTCTGCTGTGTCTCTGTCTCTGCTGTGTCTCTGTCTCTGCTGTGTCTCTGTCTCTGCTGTGTCTCTGTCTCTGCTATGTCTCTGTCTCTGCTGTGTCTCCGTCTCTGCTGTGTCTCCGTCTCTGCTGTGTCTCTGTCTCTGCTGTGTCTCTGTCTCTGCTGTGTCTCTGTCTCTGCTGTGTCTCCGTCTCTGCTGTGTCTCCGTCTCTTCTGTGTCTCCGTCTCTGCTGTGTCTCCGTCTCTGCTGTGTCTCCGTCTCTGCTGTGTCTCCGTCTCTGCTGTGTCTCCGTCTCTGCTGTGTCTCCGTCTCTGCTGTGTCTCCGTCTCTGCTGTGTCTCCGTCTCTGCTGTGTCTCCGTCTCTGCTGTGTCTCCGTCTCTGCTGTGTCTCCGTCTCTGCTGTGTCTCCGTCTCTGCTGTGTCTCCGTCTCTGCTGTGTCTCCGTCTCTGCTGTGTCTCCGTCTCTGCTGGGATGATTTGTGTTATTTTCTATGTGTAGATAATAGTATTCTTTTGCATTGTGTCCATGTTTCTAGTGTTACTGGTGTAATAACTTATATAGAAATTGTTACCAGGCCTTATGGACCCACCGAAAACTACTACATATGAATGATTTTAATAGCGCTGATATTTCAGAGGTTTATGGTGATAGATATTATAATGTTCTTGAATTTAGTGAGAAATGCATTAATAATAATTTAATTTTGGTGACCCAAATTATAAGATCATTCAATCAGAATTATGATAACCTGTCGGTGTTCTTAGAGTCCCTAAACAAACAAATTGATATAATAGTTCTTACGGAGACATGGTTCTCGGGAGATATTTGTAGCGATGTCGATGGATTTATTGGTTTTCACACATCTCGTGAGGTTAGGCAGGGAGGTGGCGTGTCTATGTATGTAAGAGAGGGATTAAAATCTTTTTGCATTCATGATAAGTCTTTGGTCACGGATGTTTATGAGTTATGTGTTGTAGAGGTATATCCTAACCAAAGTAACTTAAATCAAAATATAATTATATTTGGAATTTATCGTCCCCCGAGTTCTTCTGTGCCTCACTTTCTAGAATATCTGGACATTGTTACCAGCGAGTTCTTTCATAGAAATACTTGTTATATAGGAGACTTTAATATTGACTTGCTGGATGTAAATTTGAATGTAGAATATCTAAATGTTATGATGTCTAATAATCTTTGCCCATTTATAAACGTTCCAACTAGGGTTACAGATAAGTCTTCTAAATGCCTGGACCATATATGGTATAACAGGCATAATGTGTCTCACTCTGGGGCATTCGTCACATGCATTTCAGATCATTACCTCATTTTCTGTGTTTTTAATATTCTACTAAGCAAAGATCCAATTAAAAAAATTATAAGAGACCATTCAATTGTTAATATCAGTTCCTTATTGTACAAATTACCTACATTTATTGAACAATATTTTATCCATACTAGAGATGATAACATAAATACTAAAACGAAATATTTTGTTGACAAACTTTGGAGCTTATACAATAGATGTTGTCCAAAGAAAGTTAAAATGATATCGTTTAAAAGATATTCACGACCATGGATGACTGAAGAGTTGATTGTATCGGTCAATTATAAGCATGCATTATTTAAACAATCCATTATCCCATTCAATATGTACAATGATTATAAAAATAATTTAGTAAAAATTATAAGAAATGCAAAAACTAACTTCTGCAGAACTAAATTTAATCATATGAGAAATAATACAAAGGATAACTGGGGTGTAGTAAATGAGATAATTGGCAGAAAGAAATCCACTAAGTATGCTAATGTTTTGACTGATGACAGTGGAAGTGATGTAACTGACCCTACCAAAATATCTAATTTGTTTTGTAGTTATTTTAATAGTGTTGCAACGAATTTGGATCTTAATATTCCATTATCTAATGTAGGTTCTATGCATTATATGCCAGATCCTATAATTAATTCGTTACTTTTATCACCTGTGTGATGTGTCAACAGAAGAGGTTATTAAAATTGTAAAAGACTTACCAAATAAGGGGAATGGTTTGGAAACTGTACCAGTTCGTATTTATAAAGAAGTCATTCCCTTTATAGCTCCTATAATTGTAGATATATTTAATAATTCTATTGCAGAAGGCTGTTTCCCGGAGGTGCTGAAGGAATCTCGGATCATCCCAATTCATAAAAATCAAAATCCTAAACTAGTTCAAAATTATCGTCCTATATCTACACTACATACTTTGTCTAAAATACTTGAAAAAATGATGAAATCTAGAGTGATGGATTATTTAAATAGGGAAAACATAATATTTGATAAACAGTACGGATTCCGAGCAAATTTCAGCACCTCTGACGCAATTGTGGAACTGACTGACAAATGTGTTAATAGTTTAGATGTTGGATCTTATAAAATAGCTGTGTTTCTTGACCTAAGTAAAGCGTTTGACACGGTAAATAGGGATATAATGATTGCCAAGTTGGAGAGATTGGGCTTTAGAGGTTTGGTATTGGACTGGTTCAGGGATTATTTAACAGATCGAAGGTGTATGTGGATGTGGGAGGTGTTAGGTCGGAAGTTGGGATTTTGAATATTGGTCTACCACAGGGTTCTGTCAGTTCTTCTTATTTGTTCTCACTTTACGTAAATGATATGCACAATGCATCCAACAAACTTCATTTTGTACACTTTGCGGACGATACCACCGTGTTTATGACTGGGAATAATTTGGAATCACTGTGCCGTGATGTGACTGAGGAGTTGGGGAAAGTTGGTGAATGGTTGAGAGCAAATAGACTGTCACTTAATGTTGGAAAATCTTCATTCATGCTCTTTTCACATGCCCATATCGCTCATGTACCCATTTCAATATCTATAGACAATATTCAAATCAGTCGGGTAAATAAATTCCTAGGTGTTTATATTGATGACAGACTTAACTTTAATGTTCATGTTAGTAATTTATCAAATAAACTTTCCCGGGTTACCGGAATTATGAGAAGGATATCTAACCTTGTACCTAGTGTTGTATTAAGGCAAATTTATTTTTCGTTATTTCAGTCACTCATATCATATGGTATAATTGTATGGGGAGGTTGTGGTATAACCAACCATTCAAAATTAAATAGAATACAAAATAGAGCACTATCATTATTCACTCATTTACCACCTCATATACGACAACCTCCTTCATTTGAAAATTTGTATAAATATAACATAATATTGCAATTTCATAAATATTATAAATCCTGTAATTTCAGTCCCTATTTTCATATTAAAATCAATGAACTTTTTCTTTCCCATTCTCACTCTACAAGGTTTATCTCTGATGACAAACTACTGCTGCCTGCTGTTAGGAAGACTGTAACTCAAAGACAGTTTTTTTACAATGCTGTCAGGGAGTGGAATAATTTGTCTCGAGACCTGAAAAATATTGACAATCATAAAACATTGAAAATGAAAATTAGAGAGAAGTTTTGTAATATTACGGATTGATAATCCAAAGGAGGCATTTCTTATAGTTAGTTTTCTCTTTTTATTTTTTCTTCTCCTTTGGTTAGTCAAAAATATACCACTGTTCTGATAGATTTCTGTTTGTATCTAATTTCGTATAAGTAGGCTAATTATTTATTCATTACTTTTAATTAAACTAGGGTGACTGCTCGACCGCCGCGCATATATGCTAATTAATCTACGTTTAACTTTCGTAATAATTCAAAAATCTTGAGCTACGATATGTTTGTGGTGCGTTTGAGTAGTTGCCCTAAACTACATATATGTATTTTGTGGTTTTTCTATATTGTATTTTGTTTTTTAATTGCCCAATAATACTCGAATCGAGTACCTGGACGGGCATCAGATATTTCATTTCCAATTTGAATACTTTGTAAATGTAGGTTTATATATTTTTTTCTGAATAAAGATTATTATTATTATTGTTATTGTTTAAAAGTTGTCCCTATCCAATACGAGGTGATCCAAAGAGATATGAAGAGAAGTAGGCCTCGTAGAAGAGGGGACAGTGAAAGTACGCTCCATGCACTAGCCCCTAACAATCCATCGATTCGATATCACAGCAATTGAAAAGAAATCGAATCGATATACGTTGTTTATAGGGAAGTCGACTAATCGGCAACCACAGGTAATCGTGCTTACCCAGCGCATGGATGGCAAGAATAGACATCCATGGATATGAGACCTACACAGTCAGTCTGTTTACCCAGTGATATAGCAAGGCAAAAGGAAGAGGAGAGAAGAAGAAATTGAGGAAAGATACAAAGGGAAGCTGAAGAAATAGGGCGCCAAGCTGTGCAAAACCTAAAACATACAGTATAACAAAAAGAAGGCCTATCAAGATGTAGCCTCGGGACAATGAGGAGGGGAGGGATCGGCAACAATCTTTCAAACCCCTAGTCTGCTAATCAGGCCCCCTGTTCCCTTCTTTCTTTTTTAAACTAAATTAATTATAATTTAAACCTTCAACATGTTTCATTTCTCAGGACTCTGAAAGATGGTTCACTCTTCAAATTCCTCTGTCATCAATCAATTATAAATTTGCAAGACAACTCGGGTGTCTCGAAACTAACTGCCGTGTGAAACACAGTGCGTGTGACTGAATCTTTTTAATAGTGATCTGCAATAGTAGACATAAAGATACATGAATATTTATATAATATACAATTAAGCATTAAAACAATAAGGTACCCGATCAAAATTCAAACCTATATATGAAATGAACAAGAGTATCACACTTACTTTGGGTGTTTGGGCTTGGTACGTAGACTGAATTAAGGATATGTGCATGAAGTGCTGTGTAATTGTTAAATATGAGTATATTTGAAACTGCAAACATACAAGACAAAATGAACATCCTAGTGAATAATTAGAATAGAATAATTGACAAGAACAACTAAAATGCACTTTCACGGAAATAGGGTTCATGAGATTTAATTAAGAGAGGAAACTAGTTAGGAAATAGATTGTGGAAGTAGTAATAGGGATTGTGAGATTGTAATAAAATAGTCAAAGTAATAGATGGAATTAATAAATATATCAAGGAATTAACATTTGCTTCAGACACACAGCAGATTATATTGCATGACGTCAAGAAGAAGTCAATACAAGGAACTTGGAAGAGGTAGTGTGAACGGAAAGTAGCTCTCTAGGCAAGAGAGTGACGAATAAAAGTAAGCAGGTCGGCGAACAATTTCATAGGTGATAATAGTAATGGTTAGAAATAGTCATGAGAAAAATATGAAATTAGTATGCCTATCTATATCAAGTAACCACAAACTAGTAGACACTTTCAATTTAATAATTTGTCACTTTTAACTTGGTACATAAAAATATTTAAACTGCTGCAGATTAGACTCTCTATCGCAACTGAAGTTACAAAAAATTCGAAATAGGTATATGCTAGCGAAATCTATGAAACTAATAATTCTATGATGTACGAGACCCAACAAACATATAAATGTCGATTTGATGTCGTTTGCTGTCGAATTCGTAGCGCTAACGGTGGGTATCGACTTAGCAACCATTTCGACTCATAGTAGATGTCGGAATGTCTGTTTCTAAATGATATCGGAATTTACACTACGAGTAGAAACACGAAAATCGATACATTGTTTTAACAGCATCATCTTGACGTCGGCATGTCTGTTTCCAAACGATATCTGAATTTATACTTCCACCAGAAGTGCGAAAACAGATACGTAGTTTTAAAAAAAATAGTTTCAAATTTGGAAATTCATTTTCTTATCTTCCAGTTTTATAATACGTATAGAAATGTAGGAATTATTTCTATTCAATTGGATTGTAGCCCTCTATATAACATACGTAGTCTCTCTTTAAACTATTCCCAATAATTAATACACTTATAGGGGACTACGGCAGTTGTAAAGGTACGATCGGGCATTGCCATGCTAGAGAGATTGTGAACAGAATCAACGAAAAGTAAGCGATACTGGAACATCGGTTGTTGAACAGTGTTCCTCCAGTACCGTGAAAACGAAATGGATAACCAATCAAGTGATTTTTCGATGGGCGGTGCATTTATTATTATGAATCAATTCTAAACTGCTTATTGTAAATAAGCCCTGAGGGCTTCCTGAAGCTGTCTTTGGTGAATAGAAGAGAAGAGGGGTTGCGTCCCTTGGGTCCCAAACTGTTGTAATTTGGATTATGTATTGTCTATTTTATGTTTACCATGTTTATAGTGTTTTTAACTCTTCATGCAGTTTTAGAGGATAGCGCTAGGGTTATGCTCTACAATTACGAGGTCTTAGATTTTGTGTTAGATAAGCTCGTAGATTTTATTTACTATCACCTCTTCATTTCCCTCTACCATCCTTGAGTGCAGCCACCGGTGCTTGTGACCATTTTTGCCACATTCCTATGTAAGTGACAGCATTCATGGAGTAGCTCTCCAGCATCCATGAGCGTCGTGACTTTGTCCATGGAGCCACTTTCTTTTCTGACTGCTTCTTCCAGTCCCTTGTATTTCATTTCCTTTTGACGTCAGCGACATGGCCATTGGTTCCGAAGCAGACCTCTACTAAACGTAATTAATTAAAAGTTGATGGGCTATTTAACATGTTTCATTTTAGAGTAAATTCTGTGTTATCAGACGGTTCCACATTTTTCGAATATGTAAGAAATAAATAATAATAATTATCATTATTCAATTCTTACTTAAATTGGCATCCATGATACCAGTACGTAAAATACAAGTTTAGAAATAAAATCAATATCTAAATAATTTTTCTACGTAAAATGCGGAACCCCATATCCGATAACTTGAGCTTTCACCATAGTGCTAAAAGCTGCATATGAAAAGATTGAAATTCAGTGATTCACATTATAGATAATTAAACTTAAAGTGGTTATCGGACTCAATAAATCTATATATAATAATCATTATTTAACTTTTATTTCATTTGGTTTCATACCTCCAGCTATTATGTTTCTAATTATTAGTAATTAAATAATAATTATTATATTTTCCTTTATCACGTGTTCGAAAATATAGACCCTATTAATAACTTGGAACATATACCCTACTGCTAAAAATATTTCACAGAGCACAAAATTCCTGTTTGTTTAATGAAACACAATAATTATAAAAATCTAATTATCTATTAATTTTAATTTATGCATCACAGAGCTTTCATCTGTATTCTAAGTCGTGGCCTCAAAACATTTTCTTTAATTTGAACTCATAGAGAACGAAATTTTTAAGGAGTTACAATTATATAAAAATTTGACCAACTCATTACTATTTGTGGTAAGAATATGTTGTTATTTTGGTTATAAAAGCGGTGCTTGCCTGCATGTATGTTATATTCACTTTAAAATATCTTTAAGTATCTCCGGGTCGTTTAATAACAAAATTTTTTTTTAGTCAAATGCATCCACGGTGGCAATGTGACAGAGGTACAGGCACGAGGACGGATGGGCCCACGAACGATACCCGGACACATCACTTCATTTCTTCCCATTTAATTTACACATAACATTATGTAACATTAATCAAATTGATATGCATCTAAATGAACAGTACGTTATATCAATGAAGTAAGAATTTTCAATTTTAATTTCTTTATTTTTTGGATGCAAGTGGATATCGTTTCGAAGCATATTAGATATACAATTTGGCGTCTGTTCGATGCAGAATCCCTATGTATGTTAGATGTCGTAATTTATCTTTCTATTCAACGCTGTTATAACGGTATCGCTTCGATGCCAAATATACTTAATATGATGCGGTTTAGCGGTGCAAACGGATATCGGATTGATGTCTACTTGATGTCACTATGTCTAATTTGTTACTGGTATTCGATGTCGGAAGAGAGGTTATACAGAGTCGTTTAGACATCGAATAGATACATTCATGTTTGCTGGGAGAGGTATCTGACACAGGTAAACTGATAAATTTCATAGTTACGTAGGATTCCACAGACTGGCTACTTTTTAAAGATATTTAAAGCTGTATCACCGACTATGTGTATTTGAATCAGAGTCTACCATTATACAAAAAAAAATAAAAGAATTTTCAGATAAATTTTTATACATTCATCACATCGGGACAGTGAATTCTTACAATTTGAAAAAAAATAATATATACACATCAAATTATCAATTTTCACCAGTATTCAGTAACATAACGTGTATGGTAATCAGCTTATCGAATCTAGTGAGACGTGACCACTGGGTGACTGGCAATGGCGACTCAGACCACACTTTGAAACAACCCAGTAAACACTGCTGCATCGATGTAACGTCAACTCGATACCAGGCTTTTCTCGACACGGTGTCGAAAATAGAGCTAGAATCCACTATCTGACATCGTTTTGGCATCGATTCAAAGATGCCGTGCACCACTAGATGGCATCGAAAATACGTATATTGCGAGATGAAAAGTCACAAATTATGCGTCGAATAGACGTTAATGAAACTGTGTCGATTAGACATATATATATAAAAGTAGA
Organism: Caprella mutica; assembly: GCA_947561585.1. NCBI lineage: Eukaryota > Metazoa > Arthropoda > Malacostraca > Amphipoda > Caprellidae > Caprella > Caprella mutica. The sequence goes on along the minus strand of CANNZV010001852.1, from coordinate 68,088 downwards.
CATCGAACAGAAGCAAACCTTTTCTACTACCATAGGGAATCTGTATCGAACCTACGCCTGATTATATATCTAATATTCTATTAAACGATATCCACTCGTATCCAATAAATAAATAAATTAAAATTGAATTTTCTTACTCTATTGCAAATAATGCACTAAGGTTAGGTGCATATCAATTTAATTAATGTTACATACAAATTAAATGGGAAGAAATGAAGTGATGTGTCTGGGTATCGAACTTATAGCCGGCTCTCTTGTGGTCCTTGTACCTCTGTCCCTGTGTCAACGTGGATGCATTTAACCAAAATTTTTTTTTATATTAACCCTATAAACAACGTATATCGATTCGATTTCTTTTCGATTGCCTGGAATATCGAATCGACAGACCGTTGTTTGTAGGGAAACGACTCAGAGATACTTAGAGGTATTTTAAAGTGAATACAGGCAGGCCTCGCTTTAATTAGACCCCACTTTAACAAAAGTAGTACTTATTTCGAGTTATGTCTCGAAATAAGTACTGGTCGTAGATATAGAAAACAGAGACAATTTTTTGTGACAATTTCACGGTAACTAAAAAAAACATCAAAATTATAATCCAGTTGAGGTTATTAGAAGCAATTGGTTCAGAAATTCAACATGTTGCATTTTAGGATAAGTTCCGTGTTATAGCACGGTTCCATATTTTCGAAAACGTAAAAATCTCTATATATATTTCAATTGGTATTCATGATGCCAATTTGAATAGAAGTTGAATAATAATTATTATATTTTCTTTTCTGACGTGTTCGAGAATGTAGAACCAACCAATTATTTGGAACTAAGTACCCTACTACCAAAAATATTTCACAGAGCATAAAATTGCTGTTTGTTCAATGTAACACAATAATTATAGAAATCTAAGTATCTATTAATACCTCACCTATAGTGAGTGAGAGTTAAGCTATGGTTAGATTTCAAAACTTCATCATTTTAAACTTTCATCACAGTTTCAAACACTGAAACACTGTTTATTAATAGGCTTAGGGTAGCATGGGGCAAAGCGGCACCCCGAGGTCAAAAGCCACCCCCGGTTATTTTCCAAAATATTATAGAAAGTAGCTCTCAGTTCCCTTCTATATGTTCTCCAGTGTCCTAAGCTACAGTGTAGTTAGATATGTGAGGGTATGGAGATATTTCGCTAAGTTACGGCGATAAATCTATTTGAAGTCATTTTGATATAACTTTTTGGTGTCACTGAGAAGTGTATGAATTCTGTCAAGTGTAATATATCAAGATATTTCATAATGAAATACATAGTATTATCGATTTACTTCATTTTCTGTGTATAAATTCAATGAAAAAAGTATTTTTAAATAATAATTTTTTCAAAATTAAAATGGTGCGTCATTTGGGGCAATGAGGCCACGGTATGCGTGGGCAAAGCGGCTAGGGGTGCCGTTTTGCCCCATAAAACTAATTATGTAGTAATAAGGAGATTTTAGAACTTTTTTACAATTAACATTTATTTTCCTTGTTCATAATGGTGCAATATTACAAGATGACGACAACTAGAATGCAGTCTATAGGTTAAAAAAATGTATTCATACTACAACGATGAGCAGGCTTCATAATGGCAAGGTTAATTCACCATAAGTACCACATCTTGGACGAATGATTGCGTTCTTTCAAGTAATGTGGAGTTTCAAATTGTAAATTATGTTACATATATGTAAAACCGTTTGCTTGGACTAGATAGAATGATGTAATTTTGATTTGGATATAGCAGACCGAACTAATGTCTAACAATCTTTCAGTAAGGAATCAAAGAAGGCAGGCTTCATTCGGTTCAATTCATTCATTAGAAGCTACAATCTTAGTTAACATCCGCAAATCAAAGGCAACCAGCAGGGTTCGTGTGATTGGATTTAAGAATTTAAAACTTGATCTAATTTTTAAAGTGTATGTGAAAATTTTGAATAAACTTAAATTAACAAAAATATAGCACATGGACGAAACCGGAATTACAACGGATCAAAATCCCACCAAATTGGTGGCTAAGAAAAATGTTAAGCAGATTTGTAAGATAACGAGTGTCGAAAGACTTCAATTGGTCAGTTTTGTGATGCATGAGGATCTTTCATATCACCAATGTTCATATTTCCAAGAAAAAAAAGAGAGATACTTTCATGACTAGAGCTCCTCTAGGATCCATGGAGGATGTCAGTGATTCAGAATGATGGAGGTCTCTTTCTTAAATGGCTTCAATATTTGGTGAAATCAACTGGATCTTCTAATGAATTTGAAAAGATGATCATACTGGTTGGAAATCACAGTGTCTGGATGCAATCAACTTTTTGTCAAGACAATGTATTTGAACTATTAACTTCACTTCCTCATTCTTCTCATAAAATGCAACTGCTCGACGTTCACTATATCAAATCGTTGAAGAGCTCATATAACTTTTTTGCTGATAACTGGATCATGAACAATCTTGGCTAAAGAATGACCATAGATGACACGGGTGGAATCTTCAGAGCAGCCCTTTTGAAAACTGCTTTATCCGAGAGAGCTGTCAATTGTATTAAAACACTGATATATGACAATATAAATAAGACGAGTTTAATGAGGAAGATTTCTTAGCTACGGAAGTAATCGAAGAACCTCTATTTGACATTGAAATGAATATAAGATAAGTTTGACTAGTTAAAATATATATAAAAACAGTCAACACTATAAATGTTTAGTTTCAAATGGCCAATGTCATAGCCTGTTTCAGGATATACATAAATATATATTATTCAAAATTGTTTTTTCTTAAACTTTCATAGATAATACATTTAAAATGTAATGAAGGGGGCAAAGTGGCACCCCCATGTTCGTTCTGCCCTGCATGATTGTCGTTTTGCGTTTTTGACACTTTTTGGGAAAACTGTAGTAAAATCAAAAATAGGAATTATTAGTTCCTAAACAGTTTACCATGTGTTGCTCATTTCTTTGTCTATCTTTTACTGCAAAAATCAATTATCTAGGTTCAATAGTATTGGAGATATTATGGAAAGAGCTTAGGGGTTGCCGGGCTGCCCCGTGCTACCCTAAATAGTTCTTTAACCCTTAAAACAAATTTTCTTCAATTATAACTCATAGAAAATGAGAGGTATACTTTATACTCGAGGAGTGACAATTATAAATTTCTTCTTGCCTTTCATTGCCTTAATTACCGTTCGATAAGTCGTGATTTAGTAACTTCAACGGGACCTGCCTGTATTTATTCCAAGTTATTATTATAGGGTCTTACACTTGATACAGGAAAATATAATAATTATTATTTAACTACTATTTAATTAATTAATTAAATTTTTTTTTACTATTTAATTAGTAACATAATAACTGAAGGCATGATATCGATTGAAATAAAAGTTAAATAATAATTATTATATATAGATTTAATGAGTCCAATTACCACTCTATGTTTAATTATCTATAATGTGAATTACTGAATTTTGAATCGTCTCATTTGCAGCTTTTGGTACTAGATGAAAGCTTAAAGGTCCCCTTAAAACAATTTTTTTTATTTCTTAAATCAACGAGGCTAATGTTTCTTATCATTTACTGCAAACCACATCAAATTTGATAGAGTATTTTTAATTTTATATGCTTTTAAAGATTTTTATAATCCAAACTCTGCAAAACCTATCTTACTTCCGACTTTCTAATTTTCAGTCTGAAGAAAAAGAATGTACACCATTTGTTTTGATTGTCAAATAGGTATCTGGTTTAATAAATCTATTTATTATTCGTTTAAAGGTTTAAATTTGGATAAACTTATTATAGAAACGTTTATATACTTTTAGAAACAATTAATATCTTAAAAGAAGGCCAAAAAAGCATTTTTTGTTTAAAAATCTTAATTTGAAATCAAAACAAAGAGTGTACAATCTTCTTTCTCAGCGTCAGGTTGGAGATTCGCTCGATTGTTTCTAACAGAGTATTAAAAAACTTTATAAGCAAATAATGAAATATATTCAGAACCGAAGTGTATGCTGTTTGCAGAATAATGATCGTAGACCTCAGTTCTATAATATTATGAAATAAACTCATTTTTTCCCGGAGCCTGGAGAGGACCTTTAAGTTATCGGATATGGGGTTCCGTATATTACTTAGAAAATTTATTAAGGTATTTATTTTATTTCTAAACTTGTATTCAATTGATATCATAATAAGTACGTATTGGTATCATGGATACCAATTTAAGTAAAAATTAAATACAGTAAAACTCCTGAGTTATGAACTTTTCCTTAATGAAGCACTCGTGTAATGAAGGACCTGAGTTATAAAAAGCACCCCGGAGTTATGAAGTATTTTCTATGTTTCAATGATAGAAAACGATATACGTCATGATCGAATTTCGACCTAGTTTTCACTCAAAGCCCGCAGTTTTCTCCAAGATCTTGATCATAGAATACAATCAGTGTCCCTGAGCTATGAAGTGGCTCTGAGTTATGAGGAAACCAAAATTTCATAACTCAGGAGTTTCACTGTATATTTTTATACGACTATAACAGACGAGAGAAAATATGAGACTCATAACAGCTTTTCTATAACTTTTTACACACATCGAATACACATCGTTTTTGTATCTAGATTTATACATCGTTTAACTAACAATCGATTTCGTTACTAATTTTCGATGTATTTAATTATATATCGATTCGACAAATAAAATAGAAGGATATTTATGATGTCGATTTCAGGGTTTTTTCATGTAGCATTCGATTAAGATTAATTAATAAATTTTGATATCCGCTGTCCTAACTTTGAATTCGACATAAGAATTAAGGTATCGAATCGATAGATCGTTGTTTATAGGGATGGGATAACCTACTTAAACTTAGTCACTTCTAAAGTAATTTTTTTTCTTATCAATTACTAACTAGGCATTGGTTAAATTGTATCTCCATTATTATATTCCTTAATTGTTATTCATAGGAACTAAAGTTTAGCAGTTAACCAGCACTACCCAGTAAACATTACAATGTTGGCCCAATTCAGAACGAAAGTCTGGACCAACGTTGTCATGCCGGTCTTAGTGTATTGAGCCAGCAAAGGCCCGACGTTGACCCACCTCACGGGTTTCCACCGGCCCAGAACACTATAACCACGTATAAACGACTTATTGGTACTGGCAATAATTTACGTTGCCGATGTCATCCATGTCTACGACCAGAATTATTTATATAAGAGGTAAATTATGCTTTAAAGAACACGTAAAGACAATAGTTACTTCTAACAATGTAGTAACTGTCTATATACAAATACTGATACATTGTACAGATCAAAATCAGGGGAAAAAATAGAACAATTCCTATTCAAACTCAAATCTATATTATTTTACTTACACTATTTTAATTAAATAATAATATTTATATATAAAATTGAATAGAAAGTAAAATTTTCAAAGTAAGTAATTATTTCAAACGAAATATAACTTTTCATACTAAATATATGAATAAACTAGCGGCTAAGCTCATTTATATGAAGGAAATAAATAAAGTGTTAAATTAATAATTGAAAAGGTAACAGGCCTATTTATAATCAAAGAATTACTCAATCGAGGATATTTAAATTGGCTCTTTGGTGTGATTATAGTTGAGAGAGATTGTTTGCACCAAACTATTCTGATTTTCTGTCAATAACTGTCAAATAGAACCGGTAGACCAGCATAATAAATGTATTGGTAAATCGAAAAATCACTATATTGTTAACCAATGTATCCCTTCATTGGGCCAGTACTGTTTGGCAACCGTTGGCCTAATGGCGTTTTCAATGCACTGGCCCAGTGTGTAATAGCACTGGCCCAGTGTGTAATAGCACTGGCGTGCCAATACCCGATCGTGCCTTTACTTTGCCAACGTTTACCGACGTTGGCCCGATAGTGCAATGTTATCAGGGAAGTTTAGGTACCTAGGTAGCATATATTAAAGACCCTATTTTTATATATAAGTAAAAGAAATCAACAATAAAAACACACATGAATAATATCTATATATTCAACTTTGAAGTTCAATCGCCATATTCGCTTTTCTTTTACACGAAACCCTTATAAAATGACTTTAAACTTCTCGATATTAACATGCAAATACGAGGAATTATGAACCGCTCTGTCACAAACAAGAAATGTGTTGTTTTGGTAACGTCATAGTTTTGCGTCGTCTACTAGTTAGGGTAAGGTGGGCATCAGTGGGACAATCTAAATATCTCTTTCAATGTAAGGTAATTTTAAACAATCGTCTAGAATAGTATTCTTCTATTAGCTGTTCACCAACTCGCACCACCGGTAGAGGTAGTGTTGCAACTGTTGCACCGTAAAAGAACAAATTCATTTTCCAGGTGAATCAAGTAAAATTTTTGTAAGGAATCAAAAATGTAATTAAAGACCTATATAAATCAGTCAGTGTTTTGTGTAACTCTGAAAATAAGGGTATAGATCTATAGTTAGTGTACCTAGCTTCTATTTGGACTATCTCATTCAATCGATTAGCAATTTGCAATATTTCACAAAATGGTGCCATGGGGTTCTTTGGGACAGTAAAAACTGTCAAGACTGGGACAGTGTCCCACAGAACCCCAGTTTGTTCCAATGAGCTCCGTTTTGAACTTATTCAACCAGCTATATGTTACAGCTGCAAGGTGCATCGATCGAGAACAAGGACAGATCTTGGGATGGTCTCATAAGCTGTTATGGGGGCAGCAATCAAACTTGTTATAAGTGGTACATCAATGAAAATGCAGAATAGATCCTATATCTCATAGCTAGCTGGTTCCCTAAATCACTCTTTATTTTCCATCTCTCTTCCCTGTTGCTTCCCCCTATTGGCTGATATATTGCTACTAACCCCATCTAATCTACTACTAACGCCACTACCCTATCCTCATCCGATGAAGAGGAATTGGATTTGTCTTATCATTCTTCTGATGAAATCAACGATTATACTTCAATGAACGAAGAAATAAGGACTTCCTGCCTCTAGAAAATGAGCCAGTTATTGAAAACTATGTCTTTATTGAAATAAACACAAAGCCAAAAACTTATTATGTAAGAATCATCACTGAAGAAAAAGATATAGATGATGATTTTGAGATATTATATACATTTAAGAAGACTTCTCAATTCAGATCAAATGACGTTGCTTCGGTGAAGCTAAATGCCAAAAAGATGATCCTGTTGAAACAGATTAGATGCTGAACCAGTGAGAAGAAAACCTCCAATTTAAAATTTGATACTAACTTTGATTTTATAGTAGTTAAGTTAACAGTCCTATTGTGCCCCAGAGCCTGTCCCAGTGTGCCCCACCACCGGGGTTACTTAGGACATTTTTTGCTGTTTATTAATTTTTTTTTAGTCAACGGAAAGAGTTATATTAATTTCTGTAGCATTATTGAATAAATGAGAAAAAAGGTTGTATTGGTCCTTTATCAAGTCTCAAGTAGAAAATATATGTTTCACAGATGATTTTGTAATTATTGTCCCATTGTTCCCCATCTTCCCCTACTATATCCGCCCAGTAAACATTTCAACGTTGGCCCAATTCAGAACGAAACTCTGGGCCAATGTTGTCATGCCGGTCTCGGGGTATTGGGCCAGCAAAGGACCGACGTTGGCCCACCTCACAGATGTCCACCGGCCCTGAACAGTATAACCAGGTATAAACGACTTATTGGTACTGGCAATACTTAACGTTGCCAATGCCATGCATTTCTAAGGCCAGTACTAATTTAATATAACAGGTGTGTTAATTAGACTATACGGTATACAGAACTAGTGAAGACAGCAGTTACTTCTAACTAACGATGTAGTAACTGGCTACTAACTGTCTTACAAATACATTTTACAGATCGAAGTCAGGAAAAAGAAAGGATACTCCCAATTCAAACTCAAATATATTAATTTTACATACACTATTATAACCAAAAAATAATATCTATATTTAAAATTGAATAGAAAGTATAATATTCAATGTGAATAAATATTTCAAATGAAAAAATAACTTTTCGTACAATAGAAAACTTAAAAGAAAACTAATCTAGTTACATGGAATTTTTCTTTTTATTGAGAATGTAAAAAAGAATTTATAAGAATGAAGTGACCAATATGGGGGATATTAATACACGTTTTATTTTTCCTATATATTAAACAACTTTAAACTAACAATACCATAATTTTTACATAACAATTATAATCTATCTTTTAAGTGATTTTAATTTGCGGATCTAGTAAAACTGATGTTAAATTAGGAATTTTAACTCTCATAAATAAACTACATTTCAAGAATTTTAAGTAAACTATATTTTAGGAATTTTAAGTAAACTATGGATCAAGAATTTAACCGTTAAATATAGTGCAACTTAAGAATTCTAACCGCAAATAACTAATAGAATTTTTAATGGAGTTAGTGACGTTCATTTGTAATTTGGAACAGCCACAACAAATTGATAATATAGATTTACAAAGGACTAAGGAATTGGAGGTGAAGACATTCGAACAATCTGAACAAGCATGACATCAGCATTAGCTGCGAATAGAAATTAGTGACAATAATTAGTCATCTATATTCAGTGGTACTAAAGTAATCATAATAAAGTAATTCAAGTATTTAAGGTAATCAAGTATTTAAGGTAATCAAGTATTTAAGGTAATCAAGTATTTAAGGTAATCAAGTATTTAAGGTAATCAAGTATTTAAGGTAATCAAGTATTTAAGGTAATCAAGTATTTAAGGTAATCAAGTATTTAAGGTAATCAAGTATTTAAGGTAATCAAGTATTTAAGGTAATCTAGTATTTAAGGTAATCAAGTATTTAAGGTAATCAAGTATTTAAGGTAATCAAGTATTTAAGGTAATCAAGTATTTAAAATAATCAACCCAGATAACCATATCCCCTCTGTCCCGCGTGGGACATCCCTCGCTAGCGAGGGACAGAGAGGGACGAGAGATTTCAGACGTCTCCAGACGTCTGAAATCCCACGTCTTTCCAACGTCTGAAATCCCACTCACGTTCCACGTCTTACACAAGCGGGATGTCCCTCTTCTGTCCAAGGTCTTAAATCCCACTCACATCCCACGTCTTTCCCACGCGGGATGTCCCTCTCAGTCCCACGCGGGATGTCCCTCTCTGTCCCACGTGGGATATCCCACGTCTGTCCCACGTAGGATGTCCCTCTCTGTCCCTCATCTGTTTTACGCGGTAAAAAGTACGCGGGATGTCCCTCTCTGTCCCACGCGGGATATCCCTCTCTGTCCCACGCGGGATATCCCACGTCTGTCCCACGTAGGATGTCCCTCTCTGTCCCTCATCTGTTTTACGCGGTAAAAAGTACGCGGGATGTCCCTCTCTGTCCCACGTGGGATATCCCTCTCTGTCCCACGCGGGATGTCCCTCTCTGTCCCACGCGGGATGTCCCTCTCTGTCCCTCGTCTGTTTTACGCGGGAAAAAGTACGCGGGATGTCCCTCTTTGTCCCACGTCTGTCCCACGCGGGATGTCCCTCTCTGTCCCACGTGGGATGTCCCTCTCTGTCCCACGCTGGATATCCCTCTCTGTCCCACGCGGGATGTCCCTCTCTGTCCCTCGTCTGTTTTACGCGGGAAAAAGTACGCGGGATGTCCCTCTTTGTCCCACGTCTGTCCCACGCGGGATGTCCCTCTCTGTCCCACGTGGGATGTCCCTCTCTGTCCCACGCTGGATATCCCTCTCTGTCCCACACGGGATGTCCCTCTCTGTCCCACGTCTGTTTTACGCGGGAAAAAGTTATACCAAAAAGGTATATCTATCTCAAGCTTTATTTACGTATCATAACTAGGTAGGTATTCATAAACAGATGTAGGTATCTAGGTAGGCATTGATGAATAATTGTAGGTAGTAGGTAAGTAGGTACGGATTGATGAACACTACCTAGTAGCCAGTAGGTATACTAGGAAGGTATTGATAAACACTAGTAGGTATCTAGGTAGGTATTGACAAACAGTTATAGGTAACTAGGTAGGTATTGATGAACACTAGTAGGTAACTAGGTAGGTTTTGATGAACACTAGTAGGTAACTAGGTAGGTATTGATGAATACTAGTAGGTAACTAGGACCTAAATTGGTATTTATAAACAGTTGTAGGCAACTAGGTAGGCATTGTTAAACACAAGAAGGTAACTAATTAAGTATTGATAAGCAGTTGTAGGCAACTAGGTAGGCATTGATAAACACCAGATAGGTAACTAGGTAGGTATTGACAAACAGTAATGTAGGTAACTAAGTAGGTACTGATAAATACTACGTAGTACCCAGCAAACAGTGGTACATCTAGCCAATGTCTAAATGATGCAGGCATCCGACCTTAGCCAGCATCGGCCGACATTGGTTTACCATCGTGCATGCACTAAAAGACGTCGGCAAGACGCTGGGTTAACGTACCCGTGCAACCAGGCCAATGTCGGCAACGAGCGGCAAAGCGTCGGAGTGTAGTCATCATTTAGATGATGGCTAGTATCGGTACAACGATGTTTGCCAAGATCTTTTAGATGGCGGCTAGTAGTTGCATCAAGATTTCGAAAATAAAATTGCCTAAATTTGGAATATTACAAATTATAACTACCTATTGGATAATGTTCCATTATGTATCATAACTTCTGAAATTTATAAAGGAAAGACAAATGAAATAATACAGCAGATGTCTTTTAAATTTATTTCACACATTAATCACTTATGTTTCGTGTCAATGCCATTCTTTCAACGAAACAAATGCTTGGGCATCAGAGTATAGACATGCCTGTCACTTTCAGTCACATGACCTTAGCTTGCTCTGCCATGAGGGCCTTCTCCACCAAAGCCTTCAACTTGGCCCTTCACTAAGGATGAACAATGCCAGAGTATTTGGGTGCTAGGGAAGCAGATCTAACCCTTGAAACAGTCTGACGGCCCTGACCTGTATGCTGCTTCTTTGCATGGACCTCAAAGGTTCATTTTCGGATTTAGTCCTACGGGAAAGAATAAAATTGTATAGGATTAAAATTTGGTACCGAAGTCATTTTTGCAGATATGTAAAAATTTCTAAAGAACAATGACAATTTTCAATCGTCCGTTAAGCACATTCAATTTAAGGAAAGAATCGAAACAGCAATAGTAGCGACATCTATCACTCTTGTATTTACTTACCTCTTGTCAGTAGTGATTCTCTCGTGCCTCTTAGGTCTGCTTTCCCTCTGAATAGGTCTCCTCATGCTTTTGTCAGTTATTGCATTCACACAGTTGGTGATCTTCAGAGTCAACTCCCTGAAGTCAGAGTCTGATATGATAAGGAAGAGAAATAAGATGGAGAATTTTAAACAAATTCATGAATAAGATATAAGCAAATCCCTTATAAATAATTAATTAATTGCATCTAAAAAATCATGGTTCTCTTATAAATAAGATCTGCCAATTGCATTACTGTAAAGACCAGAAGCTCAACTATCACTGTTCTCACCTGTTCTGTCTCGGTCCATTCATGAATATCATAGAAGCAACATATCATAGATCAAGACTTTGAATTTTTCTTCAGCGTCTTCAGTGATATGAAATCAGGAAAGTTTGCCTGATGGATGAAACAATAATGATGAATAAATTATTGCAGAAGTAGTGTAATATACCTCGCATAGCTATACAAAAAAATTAATAAAAGCTATTGATGTAACTAGCATATTATAGACTATAAGTATAATATTTATTCAAATATAGCGTTAGAGGTTACAAGTGATAAATAATTTATAAGAAATTGAAAATTGGTAGGGATTTAACGTCTGCTCCGACCATTTCTGGTCATATCACTGACGTCAAAAGGAAATAAGTACAAGGGACTGAAAAAAGCAGTCAGAAAGGACTGGCTACACGAGCAAAATCATGTACCACCGTCAATAACATGCTCATGGATGCAGAAAAGCTACTCTGTGAATACAGTCACTTACCAAGTAATATGACGCTCACAAGCACCAGAGACTGCACTCACGGATCCAAGAGGAAAATGAAGAGGTGATAATAAATGAAGCCTATGTAACCCAAAATCTGAGACCTTCTAGTTAAAGAGCATAAACTTAGTGGCTAGAGCTATCATCTTTTCTTCCATTCACCACAACTAGCTTTAGGATAGATCTCCTAGGGGTATAAAGGTTATCGAAAGCACGTTAATGTAGGCAATGCACCACTTTATTTACCTGTTAAGAAACTCTCAATCTTCTTTCCTCAGAGCTTCTGATTGCAGGCAGAGTTCTAGAGTTGCATCTCTCCCTCCTTATTGAGTGGAGATTTCAAAGACTTTCTCTCAGTTGCGCTCAATCTCTGCAATGTGAGCGTACATTTCGATCTGCTCTTCCTTCAGGTGATCCAGATTGACGACGTCACACATTTAGCATACGACGTACTTAAACTGAAAAGACATAGAAATTATTGACCAAAAAAATATCCATGGAAAAAAGGGTATCTTGTCAAATAACCAAAATTCATATTAGGAGTTGATAACATCATTCAAAATTTTAATTAAATATAGAAGATATTTTCAAGATCAACCTTACATATCACTCACAAGAACATGTGATACATTCAAAGTGAACCTTGCATGTAATACAGTAAAATTCCTCTGTAGTGAATGTAGATTCCTGAGCAAGAGAACCACCGTGAATAGTGAACAAATTTTCTTTATTCTACCATGAATGGCCATCAGTTTTTAAAAAATAATGGCCCTTCATCGCAGACTACGATTTTAAATGTATGCACTACGCAAATTCTTGAGTTAATACATTTATTAAAGGTTCTTACATTAAAAATTATTGCTTTATATGCAAGTTATCCAATAACAGTTATTCATTATCTAGAGTTAAGTGAATGATGAAGACACACCTGCATTGGGATATCCACAGAGTAGAAGGCAGCATAGACAGGGTCTGCCTCTCCTCCTCCTAGAAGACAGAGACTGAAGTACATCTTGCCAATCTTCACAGACACCATGCAGTCCATGGCTATTCCTTTGAGGGATTTGTGGCGGAAGAATGCCTGCATACCTCATCAGCTTGATGTAATCAGCAGCTAACTATAAAGGAAATAGTTGGTGTCATTATTATGGAACAGTCATCAAAATTTAACAACAATAATCTTATAGCTATTTGTCAAAAAAGAAGATAATCACAACTTTGCAAGCTTGAGAAAGAAGTCATGCAGCTAGTTATATGAAATATATATTCACAATCGTTCTTAAATTTACATGAAAAATTAATTTCAAAACAATTTCTATAAATTATGAGTTTAAATATGTATAGAATTTTCCAAATAAAATAATCTCCATTTCACCCAATTAATTGCACACTTTCAATGCTGTCCATTGTTATTGGCATGTAAATGTATTATCAACTTCATTCAGTTTTCAAAATAGGTTCAATCCTTTTTAGTCATTTGGTGGATACTATATTTGTTTATCTATAGTTAGCAAGCTAGCTATATCTCCAAAACGCATGCAATAATTACATGTAAATATAGGAATTAATTACAAAATAGTTCAAGATCTTGCAGATATATTTCCCCTCAAAAAACGTTTCCATATATGTTTAGTGACATTGACACACTTTGCAAGCTGGTATATTACTAAAATTAGCAATTTGCTAACAATAGCCTTAATTATTAGCAAAGATTTCAGAGTTGTGCTTAAAGAAATACTTACTATAGGCAAAAATAATGCATGCATTCCAATGCACCCAGTAGGCCATCAATCTTTTTGGACTATTTTTTTATAAATTGAAATATATATGGTGAAGAATTTAATCATACAGTCACATATACTAATTAGTAACCTTAGTGACTAACTAGTACAATCAGACATTGAAACTCTGGTTGATTGATAATAGGCTATATTAACTATTAATAATTAAGTTAAGCCTTAAATGTAGGCATTATTACTATTGTTGCTGTAAGCTGGTGTCCCATTCTGTTTTGGTGCACAAAAAACCAATGACTTTACAAAGAGATAAAACAATCTACATATATAATTTCAATAATTATAATATGGCTGATTCACCAATATTCTCCAAGTTAACCAGTAAAAATTAATTGTAACACAGAAATAAATAGCTGAATATCCACAGACTTTGCTAGAATTATAGAATATTATAATCAAAGGGGAAAAATTTCACTGATAAGCTGATGGAACTGTGAAATTTACACAGTTGTGGCTGTGGATGGTGTCCATGACATGATGACGCCCACTGTATTGGGTGCACTGAACTCCTTTGACTTTTGGCCATGTTTCAGGATAAGTTAGTTGAATCCAAATACTTGGCTTACATTTCCCAGTCAGTCTCCAGATATTTAATTTTTCAGACAATTTCTCTCCAAAAAATTTCAAATTTCTCGCCAAAATGACCCAAAATTGCAAAATACTCTCCAATAATTACATGTAAAAATAGAAATTAATTGGAAAATTGTCGCCAGATATTGCAGAAGGTCAATTCAAGCCCTCATTATTTTCCAGATAAATTTCACAACTTCACCAATCACCCATCTTATAGACTTATGCAGTCAGTCATTTCATGATTTCAAAGGATCATAAACTCAGGTACTAATGTCGAATTAGTTTCAAATTTAGAATTAATTCCTATGTTCCCATCAATGATCATATCCCATATAAATTTTCAGAAATCCTTTGAGATTTAGGTTAAGCATAAGCTCAAAATTGGCAATTGGCCTACAGTTTGGAACTTTGGCGTTTGCCAGCAGCCTCTATTATTCTATAAGATGGGGGGGATTAAATACAAAAATCAGCAAAGAAGCTACCAACATTTTCCCTTAATTTGGCTAATCTTGGCTCCAGTCTGCAGAACATGGGACATTTTTAACATATTCTGTGCAAACAATCCTTAATTTCCTCCTATATTCACATGTATTTTACTGAGAACAGAAGCCAAAATAGAGGATTTCTTGGAGAACACGCTACCAGTTCCTGCAGTCTGAGTCTGGTAATCTTCCAACACTTGCAACTTCCAACATTTTTTCTCCTAAAATAAGTAGTTAGTAAATTTAATGGAATATACTATTATTAATAAGGTAGTAATTACTACATGGGAATATATAGTAAACTGTAAAAGGTACTCTTGGGTCCTTGGCACATATATTGCATAATTTTTTCTCCAAAATAAAGTTTCTTGTCATGTCAGAGGACTTTATGCTATATATAAATAATAATCCTAGATATATTACCAAAAATTTAAACATGGGAAATATTGGAGGACTAGTCATTAGCCAAAATTATGAAAAATTGATGGCATCTTTTCTCCAGATTCTTTAATCTTAGAAAGTCTTAGAATAGTAAAGAGTTCACAGTTCAGTGCACCAAATAGCCTAATAGGTACCTACACCTAGCTTAGCTACTGAGTACAGATTACAGACAAGACTAAGACTTCATCAACACTAGGTTTAGGTTACAGCAACACTAATAATGTCTAGTGTCTACCAGGAACCTACCTTAAGCTTAAGGTTCAAACTTCAACCTAGCCTCTAGATAATTAGGCCCTAATATTTTATAAATTATATCATATTATCAATCAACAGAGTAAGTTTGGTTGACATGGTGACAGCCAATGACCATGACACTTCATAAAATGCTATTTCGCATAACGGATAGCATATCTAGTACATACCAAGTCAGACCTAACGGTCATAGCCTACATGCTAGGTAGGTACATAGGTACTTACATTAATGGGAGACTTTAAAATTGAAAAGCCTGGTACCAGGTAGGCTAGGTACCTACTTTACCGTACTTACCTATTTGTGTTAGGTAGAAAATTCTCTTAGGCTCTACTACCACTTTTTTATATTGCGATAGCATGGGTACCTAATTATAACTCCTACGAAGTAGAATTAGTCTGGTTAACAAATTTATGGTACCTATTTAATATTTAACTGGCGGTATATAACAGATTTAGAGTTTCGTTGGACTGACGCAGTGACGCTACATTGCTCTGCTCGCATTGTTCCAATAATGTCGACGCTCGTATAGTTTACGATAACTAATTCTAGGTACCTATAATAGCATTATAATTTCATCCAGTTACCAAAGTATTTCTCAAAATTTGTACTGGATAATTTTAATCAATGAATAAAATCTGAGGTCGAGTTTCCCAAGAATATTTAAATTATCGGTATCAAGGTCTTTTTAAAAGAACGTTCTGGATAATATATAATCCACTGTGCGGCAAATGGTTTATGATATAGCTACCTACGTCTGGGAGATCTAAAGCGCAAATTAATGTATGTTTTATGAAGAAGTTCGTAATATGAACGAAAAGAACTTATATGTCACAGAATATTTATGTAAGGAGTAACTAAAATGAATATACCTACATTTTGTGGTTTTATTGATTCAATGATTTTTATTTTTAATATTACTAGGATAATTTAAAACTCTTTATATGATTTATAAATGATAGTAATAAACAATGGAACGCAACATGTAACTCTATTTTATATTTTTTTACATAGGCCTAGGTACATTTTTGTAGGTACATAGTTTTTTTTATATAATTTTTTACATACATTTTTGATATAGGCCTACATTTTTTACATAATTTTTTTACCATAATTTTTTCAAATTAATATTTCTTCAGCTACCAAAAAAATTTACATAAATTTTTTTACATAATTTTTTACAAAAAAAAAATTACATTCATTTTTTACATAGTACCTAAGTGGCTATTATTTGTTTTGTCAACATCGCAGCGACAAATACTTAATATTAATTTGCATGTATAATTATAGTTGTTTTGCCAACATCGTGCCAACACTTGATATCTATCAAGCGGCCGATTGTTGGGTATTGACATCGTGCCGACAAATAATATTAGTCTGTCGGCCGACTGTTGTAAGAACGACGTCCTGCCGACAAATAATATCCATCTGACGGCCGTATGTTGTGTAGCCGACGTTGTGCCGATGTCGAAATGAATCAATTTGCCGATGCACGACGTTGCCATAAGGTTACCGATGCACGCCAGCATACGGCCGACGTTGCAATGTTTGCTGGGTAGGTAACTAGGTAAGTAGTGATAACCACCAGTAGGTACTAGATTGATGTTATCACTTGTAGGTTACTAGTTAGTTATTAATAAACACTAGTAGGTAACTAGATAGGTATAAGGTAGTGATACCACCAGTAGGTAACTATAGGAAAGATTAATTAACAATTAACAGTAATTAGGTAGTTAATAACATTAATTAACATTATCAATACAAATATTAATAAATAACTTTATACACATTCTTATCATTTACATTAAAAAATAAAAGATACCAAAATGTAGAATATTAAATTATATTTATATTTAAAATAACTTTAAGAAGCACGCAAGTTATCCAGTTGCATAAAGATCATTCCAATACTACTTCTACCATGTCCAGGATGGCTGAGTGGTAGCGTCGTAGACTTCAATAGTACCTACATCACACTACAGTCCTGAGTTCTATTCCCGAGATCACCACTACATTTCTTTCTACATTTCTTCCCATTTAATTTGTATATAACAATATGAAATAATTGATATACAGCCAAATGTACATATACACTATATGCAATATAGTAAGAAAATGCAATTATGATTAGTATGATCTTTTTTATATCTTATACATATTTATATACCCCAATTAAACGAAGTAGTTTGAGCAGAAGAGAGATATGTCCCCCTTGCAGAGGGGGACATCCACACTCTGTCCCACGTCTTGCAGAGGGGGACATCTGCACTCTGTCCCATGTCTTGCAGAGGGGGAAATCCACACTCTGTCCCACGTCTTGCAGAGGGGGACATCCACACTCTGTCCCACGTCTTGCAGAGGGGGACATCCACACTCTGTCCCACGTCTTGCAGAGGGGGACATCCACACTCTGTCCCACGTCTTGCAGAGGGGGACATCCACACTCTGTCCCACGTCTTGCAGAGGGGGACATCCACACTCTGTCCCACTTCTTGCACAGGGGGACATCCACACTCTGTCCCACGTCTTGCAGAGAGGGACATCCGCACTCTGTCCCACGTCTTGCAGAGGGGGACATCCGCACTCTGTCCCACGTCTTGCAGAGGGGGACATCCGCACTCTGTCCCACGTCTTGCAGAGGGGGACATCCGCACTCTGTCCCACGTCTTGCAGAGGGGGACATCCGCACTCTGTCCCACGTCTTGCAGAGGGGAATATTCCCACTCTGTCCCACGTCTTGAATACGCACTCTGTCCCACGTGGGTCCCACGTCTTATTTCCCTCTTCCCTCTATAGCGAGGGACATCCGCACTCTGTCCGACGTGGCCCCCACGTCTTGAATCCCTCTATAGCGAGGGACATCCACACTCTGTCCCACGTCTTGAAAACGGAGTGGGGTAAGACGTGGGACAGGTGGATGTCGAGGGGGACAAGACGTGGGATTAGACGTCTTGCAGAGGGGGACCCCTGTGCAAATGAAGAGGGTTAGACGTCTGCAAGACGCCTGATGTCCCCGCCCCACGTCTTGTCCCACGTCTTAAATCCCTCTATAGCGAGGGGTATCAAACGTCTTAAGACGTGGGACAAACAGCTTTTGGTTAGCTGGGAAGTATTTAAGGTAATCAAGTAATAAAGGTAATCAAGTAATAAATGTAATCAAGTAATAAATGTAATCAAGTAATAAATGTAATCAAGTAATAAATGTAATCAAGTAATAAATGTTATCAAGTAATAAATGTAATCAAGTAATAAATGTAATCAAGTAATAAAGCAAATAAATGAGGACAAGATACTAACTTAAGAGAGAGCATGGTGAAAGGAAATTTTAGTTGTCACGAATATATGATTATTACGCCAACCAACCTTTCCATCACTCCTAGCTAGTGCATCGCTCCAAGTTCTTCCTGACGTCGGCCAATGTCCTTCCATGGGGTGTACTTCATGTTCCGGTATCACCTATGTAGCCTATCATCTTCTCTTTACTATTCCAATTCAAATGAGAACACATTTTATAGGGTGAATGAGGTCAATTCCGTTAGTAGTTTTCAAGATAAATTCAATGGCTACACATCCCTTTTTAGCTCTGATTTAATAAATGGAGTATTAACAATTTTGACTTCGCATAACGGCAACATAGCAACCTCGTGTTAGGTTTGTTTTAGATTGTGAATAGGACTGGACTGCTTTTCTGGAAAAAACTTTAAATAGAGCATGACAGTGATGCCGGAGAACAAATTTCAAGGCATATATTCATAATCCGTGACAGATTTTTATCTAATAATTTACTTCTGCTAATTTTGACCTAATTAATAAAATTTGCTCTCCGTTATAGATTAATGGATTAGAAAATATAGATTTTAGATATTTGAATAAATATTTTATACACATACTAAATATATGAACTGACTAGCGTCCAAGCTCATTTTTGTAGATGAAATAAATAAAGTGTTAAATTAATAATTGGAGGGGTAACAGGCCTATTTAAACTAAATTGCCAGAAACGGCTACAATTTCAAAGATATACATAATTGAGGATATTTAATTGGTTATTTGGTGTGATTAAATTTGGGAGAGATCGTTTGCACCTACTTTCTCTGATATTTTGGCGATGACTGCTAAATGGTACGTAGACCATATAATAAATATACTGATACATCAAAAAATGACTGGATTTGTTACCCAACGTTTTCATTCACTGGGCCAGTGCTGTTTGGCAACCGTTGGCCTAATGTCGTTTTCATTGCATTGGCCCAGTGTGTAATAGCATTGGTGTACCAATGCCCGATCGTGCTTTCAGGTACTTTGCCAACGTTGACCCAACAGTGCAATATTATCAGGGCGTTATGTTACTGTACACAGATTTTCACCAATAATTTGATAAATTCACAATCAATTTATATTTATGTACAAAATAACACTTCTGCTAAAGAACTCCGAACATAGTTCTGTTAATCCCTGATAACATTGCACTATCGGGCCAACGTCGGCAAACGTTGGCAAATTAAAGGCACGATAGGGCATTGGCACGCCAATGCTATTACACACTGGGCCAATGCAATGAAAACAACACTGGGCCAATGGTTGCCAATTACAGCACTGTCCCAATGAAGGGAAACATTGGTTAACCAATCCAGTGATTTTTTGATGTACCAGTACCTATATTTATTATATTGACCTAACGGTTCTATTGGGCAGTTATCGCCAGACAATCAGAGAAAATAGGGACAACGATCTCTCCCAACTTTAATCACACCAAATAGCCAATATAATATCCTCAATTAAGTACATCTTTGAAATTGTAGAAGTTTCGAGCAATTTAGTATAAATAGGCCTGTTATCCCTTTAACTATTAATTTAACACTTTTTCTTTATTTCATTCTTAAAAATGTGCTTGGGCGCTAGTTAACTCATATATTCAGTATGAAAAGTTATTTTTCCGTCTGAAATAGTTATTCATGCACATTGAAACTTATACTTTCTATTTAATTTTAAATAGAAATATTATTATTTGGTTAAAATAATGTATGTAAAATTATAGTTTCGAGTTCGAATCGGCCACTGTTCTATTTTCTTCGTGACTTCGATCTGTAAAATGTATTTTAAGGACAGTTAATACATTGTTAGAAGTAACTGTTGTCTTCACGTGTTCTGTATAGCGTAATCTAATTAATACACCTGTTATATGAAAATTGTACCTACTGGCCGTAGACATGCATGGCATCTGTACCGTTAAATATTGCCGGTACCAATAAGTCGTTTATACCTGGTTATACTGTTCTGGGCCGGTGTACATCCGTGAGGTGGGCCAACGTCGGGCCAGCATGACAGCTTTGGCCCAGAGTTTAGTTCTGAATTGGGCCAACGTTGGCCCAACAATGTTATGTTTACTGGGAATATAAAAGTCATCAATTATTTTTTTAAATAAAATAAATAATTTATAAAGTGTTAAATTTTTTGCATATTCAAGTGATCAATCATACAAACATAATAATTTGTAAAGTTTGAACTGAGTGATGGTAGGTATAGACTATAGTCTCCCTGATAACATTGCACTATCGGGCCAACGTTGGCAAGGTAATGGCACGATCGGGCATTGGCACCCCAGTGCTATTACACACTGGGCCAATGTATGGTTAACGACATTGGGCCGACGGTTGTCAACCAGCACTGGCTCAATGAAGGGAAACATTGGTTAACCAATCAAGTAATTTTTCTATTTACCAGTATATTTATTATACTAGTCTACCGGTTCTAATTATCAGTTTTCGACAGAAAATCAGAGATCGATGGTGAGGTGTAAACGATCTCTCCCAACTTTAATCACACCAAATAGCCAATTCAATATCCTCAATTAAGTATATCTTTGAACTTGTAGTCGCTTCAGGCAATTTAGTATAAATAGGCCTGTTATCCTGTTAAGTACACGGGTTAATGAAACGAGAGCGTATATGAACAACCTCTACTCAGTGTGTCTCACAATGAACTGAACGTACGATCTAATATAAAATCAAAATAGTACCAACTGGTACAAATAGTACTTCACTAAATACGTAACAATCCCTTCAATTATTAATTTAACACTTTATTTATTTTCTCCATAAAGATGATTTTGGCCGCTAGTTAATTCATATACCTATTTAGTATGAGAAGTTATTTTTTCGTTTAAAATAATTAGCTATTTACTTTAAAGGTCCTCTTCGGGCTCCAGGGAAAAAATGAGTTTATAACATAATATTATAGAACTAAGGTATACGATCATTATTCTGCAAACCGCATACAATTCGGTTCGATATATATTTTATAATTTGCTTTTAAAGTTTTTTAATACTCTGTGAGCAACAATTGAGCGAATCACTAATCTGATGCTCAAGAAGAAGATTGTACACTCCTTGTTTTGATTACAAATTTGAATTTTATTAACAAACCATGCGTTTTCGGTCTTTATTTAAATTATTTTAGATATTAATTGTTACCTAAAGTATATAAACGTTTCTATTATAAGTTCATTCAATTGTACACCTTTACACGAATATTAAATGGATTTATTAAACCTAATACCTAGTTGACAATCAAAACAAATGGTGTACATTCTTTTTCTTCAGACTGAAAATATCTTAAATTAGTAAGTCGGAAGTAAAATAGGTTTTGTAGAGTTTTAATTTTAAAAATCTTTAAAAGCATATAATATTAAAAATACGCTACCAAATTCGATGCGATTTGCAGCAAAAAGATAAGGAACATTAGCCTCGTTAAATAAAGCGATAAAAATATTCGATTGGAGAGGACCTTTAATACTTGTTATTCAATTTTAAATCAGAATATTATTATTTGGTTAAAATAGCGTAAGTAAAATAATGCAGACTTGAGTTTGAATTTGCAACTGGTTATCCCCCCCCCCCCCCTAATTTTGATCTGTAAAATGAATATGTAGGACAGTTCATTAAAACATTGTTTGTAGTAAATGTTGTCATAGCGGGTTCTGTATTGCGTAATCTATTTAATGCACCTCTTATATGAAATTAGTACTGGCCGTAGACATGCATGCACGACATCGGCAACGTTTAGTATTGCCGGTACAAATATGTCGTTCATGAGCTGTTATCACAGCACTGTTATACTGTTCAGGGCCGGTGGACATCCGTGAGGTGGGCCAACGTCGGGCCTCTGCTGGCATAATACATCGAGACTGGCATGACAACGTTGGCCCAGAGTTTCATACAGAATTGGGCCAACGTTAATTGGCTCAACATTGTAATGTTTACTGGGCTATATAGAGTTGAATATAAATTCACGTTGTGTAAGATAGAATATGAAATTGAATTCAAGAGGTTTTTTCAGAGATTTATTCCATAGTGGTATAATCGTAAACTTCATTTTTAAATTAAATTTATATCGGTATCTCTTCGTTTAAAAATAATTATTCAAAATTCTTCTTCACCCTTCATAGATTTTTTGTTGGGACTCACTGATCACTAAATGGTTATTTTTTTAAGAAATAGTTATTACCAAATTATTTATTAGAATAATATTTTTATTGATAATTTTATGAATTAAATTATAATGAAACATGTTATAAAATTACATCATCTCTAATTATTTGATGCCTTGTAGGCATTCATATTTTGCAGATGTTACCTACACCAGGCATTATCAGAGCTTTATTACAATTATTATTGTGTACCTAGAGCAGAATAACTGAAACGAAAATACTGAACAGATTTTTTAAAATTAAAATTAGCTAATAAGAAATAAGCAACAACAATAGTAAAATAATCATACATCTCAATTTGATTTTAACTGAGGTCTAAAATATTATTGGAACCTTAAAACGTTTAAGTGCGCATCATTTTAAATATTTGATTACCTTCTTGCGACACTATCGGTTATATAAGCTAGGCCCAAGTCCAACTAGGTAACTATAGGTAGTAAATATTAAAAAAATGGAGGTTAAACCGACAATAGAAGTGAATACTTTTTTCATCCAAGAACAATGGGATAACTTTTGTGATTACGAAAAAAGAAATTATGAAAAACAATATCAAAACTTTTTGACTCTGAATGCAGCAGGTGAGTAGGTAGTACCTACCTAAAGTTAGGTACATATACATCATCTAATTTAAAAAAATATATATCTAGCTAGTTAGTATATACCTATAGCCTAGGCCTATAAAGCTTTCAAGTATAGGGAGTTAAATTATATCTACCTACCTAACTTAAACTAGGTGGCTAGGTAGGTTATAAGTACTTACCTACCTAATTAGCTACATAAATACATAGAAATGTACCTACACTAACCCAGGTAGACTGAGGTAGTTAGATACCTAGGCACAGTACTATAATTTACTAAGGTTTAGGTAACTAAATAATTGATTGAACATAACAATGATATCATTGATACCTACGTAGGAGCCAGTCTGCAAATCATGCACAATCAGTCTCCAGATATTTAATTTTTGGGGCAATTTCTCTCCAGAAATTTTCAAATTTCTCTCCAAAATGCCAAATGGCCAAAATTCTCTCCAATAAAATTATTAAATGCATGTTAACGTAGGAGTTAATTAGAAAATTGTCACCGGATAATTCAGGAGAGTCGGAGACTATTTTCAAAACCTCAATAGTCGCCAGATAAACTCACAACTTCATACATCTTTTGCAGACTGCCACTGGCCTAGGAGGCTAGGCTTGATGTCAAATTTCCATATGTCCTAGGAATTACCTATTTTAAGAGTGACAAAGAAGATAAATATTTAACTTCCTTTTTCTTTAGGCTACTTACTAAAAATAGGAAATTTTTAAATTTATAGTATGACAGTTTATTATTTATTAAGGCCAAGCTGGCCAGCAAGTATTATAGTCACTATATACTAGTTTTATGGTAAGTTATTATATGGTAAGGCCCAGTCTGCAATTTTATCTGGCGACTATTGAGGCCTTGAAATTAGTCTCCTGAATTATCCGGCGACAATTTTCTAATTTATTCCTATGTTTAGCTACATGTAATTTGTGTAGAGTATTTTGAAATTTTTGGCCATTTTGGAGAGAAAATTGTAAATCTTTGGAGAGAAATGCCCCAAAATTTAAATATCTGGAGAACGATTGTGCATACTTAGCAGACTGGGGTAAGGCCTATTCCAATTCTATAATACTCATAACAATATCTAGGGCATAGGCTATGTAAGCCTATGTTGGTAAGATACTTGCTTTGAAGTTTCAATCAGACAATGTTTATGCATTGCCAATGCTAAGTGATTGAATTATTATAGATGTTCAATTAGTTAAATGAACAATATTAGGGCTGTATGGTAGCCTATAATCTTCAATGCCAAAATTAATGGTTGTACCGACACTATCGATACCTACTTATACCAATCGGACATCGGTCATTTAACCTTTTTCAGTTATTATTATTGGTAGCTGGTAGGCAAATTTATCTTGTTTACATGTAATTTTGAAATAAAATTATTTATATAATTTTAAAATACCAGAATATTGAGTGATTTTTAGGTACCACTGTACCAGAGTGTCACTTTCTCAGAATTGAGACAGTGTTTCATGGTTTTTACCCCTTTCCCTTTGAAATAAATATTCTAGCAAAGTCAGTGGATTTTTAGCTATTTATTTCTATGATTTTACCATCAATTTTTGGTGGATAAATTGGGAAATCATTGGTGCATCAACCAAATTATTGGAAATATGTTGGTGGATTTTTTTCAGCTTTTTGGAATAGTCAGTGAGATTTTGTGCACCATGCAGCCTCAAATAGCTACAGACTGGTCGGTATCAGCATATTAGTGAGATTACCAAAACTTATTGTTATACCAAGTATCTGTATCAGTATAGACAAAGTTATGATATCAGTTCAGCCTTAGCCCTTAAGCGGTCCATACACGATCAATAATATAGCTAGCGCAATTTCATTGACAGTACCCTGTATTGACAATTAAATTAACCGTGTGTGTGCGATATTGATGATTTGCACAATTATATTGGTGTAATGTGCCCATACACGGTCAATTCTATTGAGCAATTTAATTGCCAATACTGTTGATTGACAATTATATTGACTGTGTGTGTGCGATATTGGAGACTTGCATAATTATATTGACCGTTTATGTGTGATATTGGAGACTTGCACTATTATATTGAAAAATCAGTTTCTATTTGATATTTTATTGTGCAATTTTGTATTATTACACAATTAATAGACTTGTTACACTTTCATATGGAATATTTTGACAGACTATGATAGCTAAACAACAACAATAATACTAATAGTGAATTGGCTTATAAATAATAAGCTAAAATTCGTATCAACAATAATGATGCGAATTATTTCCGAGAATATAGAGTATTTATTGGTTAACATGAGCTAATACAATTCTTCATCAGATGGTGTTGTTCACATTATTTTTCATATTCATATCTGTTAAAAAAGGAATGAATATCTCCGTGAATAAGCACTACAATAGGTAATTGAATTACCTACATAAGGGAATATGTTCCGTGCAATTTTCCGATTTTGCACAATTTCGAAAATGGGCTGCGAGTTTTCAGGATCTTAAATGTGCGACAATCTCGTGATTATTGGTTTATCGCACATTTTCAAAATTCGAAAAAATGCGCAGCGCATTCTTGCATGTAGCTTTATGGAAAACTTCTCATTTTTTATTTAATTTTAAAGACTATAATTTTACATTTAAAATAAGAGGGATAACAAATTAGGTTAAGTCCAAACGTTTGGTAGGATGTTTAAATAAAATTAAAATCCATGTTTTTTTCAAGTTTTCTGTAAATAACTAATTCAAGCTTATTTATCAATATATTACTTAGTTATTATGTATAGCTTTAACTATCATATTTTGATGAAATGGACCAATTAAATGCATAACTAATTCACTGTTGGTCCTGCTTCAAATTGGCAAATGATGTGGAACATTAATTATTTGATTATACTAGCTATTAATATATTTCTAGAGTTTTAATAATTATGCACCCTATATGTCGATATACAGACGATGTTAGCAGAAGGTTTATGAAATCTAAACAATATATTGTCAATGATGCGCGCTAAGCTCGTGCTATTTCGCATTTCAATAAAAAATAACACAGTCACCCCAAAATATTTCAATTCGGTTTTTCTATGAAAATTATTCGATGCCGCGCTGCATTCCAGGACAAAAAACCCCGTGCAAAATACCATCGGACAAAAAAACCCGGATAAAAATCCCTAAGCAAAATATCCCTGTCACTATAAATAGCCTAATTAATTTTTATTTATATATTCAACATTATTCAATGTGAACCAATAATTATTATATTTTCAGCGAAAAAGGACATTTTTAGCAAAATAAGGTAAATATACCTATTTTATAGTAAAAAAAGTAAAGTATACATTTTGTCACTATCAAACTTGGTTTCTAGATGATGGCTTTGTTCACTAGCTCAATTATCATTTCTCATTATCAGTATTTCTTATAATCAATAAATTTAAATCCTTCATCCTTTATCAGTGGATTGTAAAACCAAACTGAGTCTGGTTTGCGCAATTATATTGACACGTGTGTCAGTGTGTGGGCAACCTTAAATTGTCAATTATATTGTGCAACCAGACTTGCACAATATAATTGATTGTGTATGGGCTGCTTTAGACAATATTTTTCCATTAAAAACAATAGTACCTACTACAGTACTTCCTAATAAAAAGGCATCCTATCTATGCCCCACTCAAAAACTGCAAAGTTGAACTCCATGTTTCGGATACCGACCTAATACCGATGCCAGAAAAGGGTAAAAGGCTGATACCTATACCTTAAATTTTAAGTATATTTTTAAAAAATTATTTATGATTTTTTTATAACTTTTATAATAAATGAGATAAATTATTATTTTAATAGAACAAAGAATTTAATTATATATTTTTCAAATCAACAATAGTGATAAGCCTTTATGTTGAATATACTTAATCGTTATGAATTAGCTTCTAGAACTTTTGGATATCCTATTGAAAAGGCATCCCATGTTTCCTCCTGTATATAAAGCACCTCAAAATTTCCCTCCAGTGGATTAGGCTTCCCAGAGATGACAATAATTTATTTTATATTAGTATTGTATTACATTTATTGTGAACAATTTCAAAGATGTGGCACCACATGATTTCCCTCCTGTAGATATGGCACTCCAAAATTTCTCTCCTGTAGATGAAGGCACTCCAAAGTGAATTTTTTGAATATATAGCAACATGATTTGAATAACAGGAAGAAAATAGATGCATAAATATTATTTTATGTATTTAGTTAATGCCAGATTGTATATGATGTTAAATTTGGCTGACATGTTCGCATACTTTTCTTCTCTCCAAAGATATATTCCTGCACTCTCTGAGGACATTTTGCCCCATATCATTATATTACCATTAATTTTGAGAGGAAAATTAGAAAAATGTTGGAAGATTAGTCAAAGTTAAGGGGACCGTCCCCAAAGAAATCTCAAAATTTATCATTTATTTTTATTGTGTAAATAGTTGCTTTATAACCTTCTTATAGTGTGTGCAAAATACCAGAGGTATTGTGTAATTCTAACCCCCCCTGGGGAGAGGGAGAAAGGGAAAAGAGGGCCGGGGGTAGGGAGTCAATACATACTCTAAAAACCATCTCTCAGCCAATTACAATTCGTAATAATTAATTATCTCGCTATATCTGTTATCTAACCTACCACTAATAACACGCCCACTAAGGTTTGCAAAGAAATATTCCTCAGTTACCCGCAGACCTTCGCGAAAGTAGTATGCTGCGTGCCAGATTATCAAATTTTGAATGGGAGATTACTCGTTACTTCAGATATCTACAAATCATGTTATTCAAAAGCCTAAGGCTTTTTTTTTGGTAGAAGCTACGGCTTCGCGGTTTTTTGCATTCGATTCACCCCGGAATTCTCTACAAACTCAGGAAGAGTTTTATTTAATTCTCGAATTATTTTTCAAAATATTCAATTTTGAAATTTATTATTTTTCAATTTTTTTTTTGTTTCACTAAAAATTTCAATAATTTGAAAACCAATTCGAAAAATAAAAAAAACGCTTCCACAGTTTGTAGAGAATCTTGTGGAGAATCGAAGGTAAAAAACCATAATGTCATAGCTACAAAATTGTAGTATCCATTTATTAATTTACACACTTCGAAATTTGTTCGAAATTCGAATAACTCGTTTTCTATGAGTCGAATCAAAAAAATGTCAAGACACAAAAACATCTTAGAATTCATTTTATATATGTGTACAAAGCTTCACAACCATAGCTTCAATAATTTAAAACTTTTCAAAATCTGGGAATGGTGCCCTTAAAGGTAATGTTAACAGATAATCTCAAAGATTTTTGAAAAGTTCATAGTACCTAGTTTTGTGCATCAAATACAGTCTAGAGCAAATAACTACCTACCATTTGAAATTAATTTATTCAAAGTAAAAAAATTGCTCAATAGAGAATTAATGACAATATAACTGTTCAAAAGAAAAAAATAAGTACACTAAAAAGAACAGAAACTCCAATTGGCCCTGATGTTATGAAAACAATGACTTCAGGTATAGATGTTGATTGAAACTGATGTTTGCTGAAAAAAATTTGTTTCAATACAGACAGATGTTATGAAACTGAAAAGATTAACTATCACATGTGCAGCCATTAAAATATATGAATGCCCATGTAACTACAATATTCTGAAAGATAACTAATTATTAATCAAATAAAATAAAGAGAAAAGATATATAGCTTGTTTGCAACAACAACGTCATCAACACAAAAACATGTATTTTAGAGTTATCCATATAGACATATAAATCATAAAATACTGATTATTATGGTAAAAATTCATCATTGTAACTCAAAAATATACAGCTAGAGAGGCTAACTTTCTTAATGATATACCTACCATTAAATGTACGTAAATTACAAGTACTAAAATGCTTCTCCTGAAAAATAGCTATTTTGAAGTTATGACAAGCGATATATGATGGAACTAGAAATATTTTCTGATTTTATAATACTTAAAAAGCCTTATATATCAACTTTTAAAAAGATTTTGTATCTTTTTTCATATTTAATGGTTTTTATTACTCAATTTTATAGCAGCTAACTAGTATCAGCAAAATTTTAGTCACTCGAGTACAGATATCACAAAATAGGGCCTGTACATGTACACTCTCCTATCTCTTCAGAGGCTGACAAACTGTTACCAAAAATTTCATAAAATTTCTGTTCCAAGCCAAAATTAACATGAGAACAAGAAATTAATTTAAAGTTTCAAGCCAATTAGATGCATATCTGATTTTTGCTCTAGAATAGACCAACTAGCTAATATGTTTCAACTGACATATTGTGAAACATGGTGGAACTCTGACCAATTAGTCATTTGATAAGGATTTTTCTCATCTATATTTGACAATGGAGAAAATAAGACAAATCATCTTTTTGCGGAGATAAGATTTAAGAGAGAATTCTCCATTTGATTATAATTTCTGCATACTATTTTTCTTCGGGTATGAGTCATATTTCAGAGTATGTCACATAAAGTCAACTAACTGGCTTACATTTTCTGTCACAAAATTTCATATACATATCTAATTAGGCTATAAATTTAAAATTATTCATATGTTGCTGTGGTAATTTAGTCTTTAAATCATAAAAAAGGCAAGTTGTAACTATGGGAAAACTCAGCTATTAATTGGTAAATATTTATGATTCTTAGAGAGTGATAATAGAATATTGATAACTGAGACTAGAAATTTGGTGAGAATTTTTCTAATTAACTATTTCTTGTGTTACAAACTTACAGTGCTAGATTGGAGATGTAAAAATGTATATTGGAGAGTACATTCTCCAAATTGTTAATATATTTGCATAAATTGGTTAGGATTTCTCAAATTGATAAGGAATTTTGCATATATATTTTAAATGTCAATAAAAGCTAATATAACAGCTACCTACCTATTGATTGCAATTACAAAATTCAAATTTATGGATGGTATGAAGTATTGGTACTCGGTATCGGAAGTATCGGCAATTTTTCAGGTATTGTTACTCCATATCGGTATAGGCAAAAAAGTACCCAATACTTTGCTGATACCAATAGTATTTAAAAAAAATTAGAATATAATTTATTATCAATTATTTCTCTATTTCAATGAAATTTTAAAATTTAAATTGATTTAACAATGATTTCATATAGATAGGTAGCTAATCCTAATTTTCAAAATTTAGATATTATTAATCTCATTTGAATAGTCAAAGTATCGGCATCAATGTCTGTGCAAATCTATGTATCGGTACCGGCAGGGTATCAGTATCGGTGAAAATCTAAGTATCGGTATCGTAAGGGTAGCGGTGAAAAACTGAGGTATTGGTATTGGTGAAAATTTTGGTATTGTCTGATCCCTATTCAAATTTATTGATAATTAAACTAATATTAATATCACCATCAACTAAAATACTACCAAATTTTTATATCCTGAATTTGTGCACTAGTTAACACTCCTACTAATTGGTACATGATTCAGCTAAGCTAATCACTTACTCCACCAAGGAGGCAGTAGCCTTACAGTTATAACAAATAGTTAGAAACATATACTAGAATCAAAGGTCAAACTGGAGAATAAACCTACCTTCCTAAGAAACTTGCTTGATATTAAATTACAGTTTAGGTAGTTGGTCACTAGTTAGTAATAATTAAGTTTCATTCTAGGGATTCGGGGATCCAAACTTCATAGAATATTTATTCTCATGTAGATGAGTTGTAGTTCAATTTTTTTTCAATAATTGTATATTCCAATAAAGTATTTTCCATTAATTGGTAATTTTTAAATTCAAGTTCATTCTCCTAAATCTGGATTTCCAAAAGTGCAAAACAAATCAGTATAGCTGAAAAAACTATGTGATGTAAAGGGCAAGTCCTCTCAATCATAATTATTCTGAACTTCCAGTGATAACTCCTT
Organism: Caprella mutica; assembly: GCA_947561585.1. Lineage (NCBI taxonomy): Eukaryota > Metazoa > Arthropoda > Malacostraca > Amphipoda > Caprellidae > Caprella > Caprella mutica. The sequence continues at coordinate 36,597 of CANNZV010001852.1, read as the reverse complement.
TCTGTTTGTTGAAATCTTTCTTTAATTTAGGTCTTTGCGATGGTCCTCCACCTTTTGTTTTGAGAAAACAAACAACCAATAAATCCACCAAGTATGGAAGATGCAGAAAAAGAAAATCTAAGGAGTTTGAAGATGATGAGAATTGGGGTCCATCTTCTGAGACTCAGATGAGGAAGAAGGGCAGCAAACTGTGAGTTGTACAACTGTAGTTAGAATAATATAGCAGAGTCCTGAATAATAGAATACAAAATTTATGGACTATCCCTAATTATAGAAACATTTTTCATGCAATACATAAATGTTACAGAAATTTTAATTTATAGCTACCTGTTAATCATGTCTATGTCTACATTTTGATAAAAACAGATATAAATCAATCAGGATGGATTTAATAAAAATGCTGTTGATGAAAAAAAAAGATTTTTTTGAGTGATAGAAACCAATGGCTTTTGTGTTTTTTTATAAGATATTATTATCTTTTAATCACATTTTACAGATCTATCATGAAATAAGTCTCAACTTTTTCTATGTTATAAGCAGTACAATGATACAGATTTAGTGATAGGAGATACAAGTTAGGTGGTTAGTTTTGTTTGCTCACTATTATTAAGCAGATTAGTTTTTACTTTATTCTATATCATGCTTGTACTTTGTGAGTGTCACAAGATTAGAAGATGCAATACTATTTTTTTAGATTTTTCATATTATTATAATAATTGTTTGATTATGATAGTTTTAGAATTGTAATAAATATTTGATACATTAAAAAATTATTCAATCAGAAGAGACAAACCTAACTGTACAGCAGCAGATGGAGAACAGAATAAGTGCCATTTCAATAGAATCATAAAATCCTCAACCACTCAGGAGACAATGTCAACAAGTAGCAGTATGAAACATAGCTGCTCTCAACATGAAATGCTGAAATTCTGGAACAGAATAGCTTTCCTGCATCCCTCAACGAAAAAGAGCAAATGTGAAACCAAAGTAAGCAATCATTCAATCAAAATGAGTTTAATTCTTATTGATAGATTCTGATTTAATATAAATTTCGATATAATTTTATGTACTAGGTTATCAGTTATCCATATATGATTCAAAATCACTATTTCATGTTTATAGATAAGTACTTGTACATATTTATATCAGTATAATATCACAGACTTCTTGCTATTTTATTTATTTATATATTTATTATAACATATAGCACCCTTCACAACAAATCTACATAATTTTATGTTTATCTATCAAATAACGTTACCCCAAACAGTTGATGTATGAAGAAGAAGATGACATGACTAACTTTAAAGATTATTGCTCTAAAATAGCTTCTGGAGAACCAGTATCTCATTCTACATATGAAGATTTGCTCAAAAGAGCACTTGTAGTCATTGACAAGACTACTGACCATCACATATTGAATGATATTGGTAATGAAACTGTATCTGTAGATGGACCAGAGAGATTGAAGATTGAAAATATTACTTCAAAACTGAATGATTGTATTAACAGAGTGTTGGACAGGAAATTTTCCATGAGAGAAATAGAAAGAATAAACATGCAGCAACCTGATTTGAATGATTTTGAGCTAAGTTTGGTAGCTCTGCTTTTTGATGACAAAAATGAGCTCTCGAATGAATCAAATGGAACTATTGGTGATAATGACAATGGAGGACTCACTATTGAACCCATTAATGATCCGAAGAAGAAGGAAGGTTTTGGTATTCATGTCAATAAAGGTAATGAAGCCAATGATGTAACTGTTTCTGTAGATGGACCAGAAAAAAAATTGAAGATTGAAAATATTACTTCAAAACTGAATGATTGTATTAACAGAGTGTTGGACAGGAAATTTTCCATGAGAGAAATAGAAAGAATAAACATGCAGCAACCTGATTTGAATGATTTTGAGCTAAGTTTGGTAGCTCTGCTTTTTGATGACAAAAATGAGCTCTCGAATGAATCAAATGGAACTATTGGTGATAATGACAATGGAGGACTCACTATTGAACCCATTAATGATCCGAAGAAGAAGGAAGGTTTTGGTATTCATGTCAATAAAGGTAATGAAGCCAATGATGTAACTGTTTCTGTAGATGGACCAGAAAAAAAATTGAAGATTGAAAATATTACTTCAAAACTGAATGATTGTATTAACAGAGTGTTGGACAGGAAATTTTCCATGAGAGAAATAGAAAGAATAAACATGCAGCAACCTGATTTGAATGATTTTGAGCTAAGTTTGGTAGCTCTGCTTTTTGATGACAAAAATGAGCTCTCGAATGATTCAAACGAAACTATTGGTGATAATGGCAATGGAGGACTCCCTATTGAACCCATTAATGATCTGAAGAAAAGAGAAGACTGTTGTATTCATGTCAATAAAGATAATGAAGCCAAGGAGAAACATATACACATAAATGATGATGAAGAAACTGTGGTAAAATATCCTAAGAGAGAGAATTTTAGTTGGGATTCCAATAAGGCCGCTGTCAACATCCTTAATGACAAAGTTCTCTGTAAGTATTCCTTTGTTATCAATTACCTTAAACTCAGTAGCATTCAAAGATTCAAAATTTTCTTAATGGTGGTGCTGTCCCTGTTAGAATTGACGTTCTTACATAAAAATTTCTAAAATACATAAATTGATGCAGAAATACTAACATTACCATTGTAGAACTTTTTATGGTCAACATCTCTCATTTGATAATTTTTATACATATAAAAGGAATCATCCAATTATTCCAGCTCTTAAAGGATATCAACATTTAAAATTTAAATGTAATTAAAACACAACCTGATAAATTAATGTCTTGTTGGCATGGTGTTCTGTCCAATGAAATAGTCAAAAAATCACATCATAATGAAAAATATTAAACTATGGCCTATGTTTGGAAAAAACCTTCAAGAGATACCTTTTTACATTCAAATATGTCTTAACCATTTTCTACATTTCCAGATGACGAAGCCTCTACTCGTCCGAAAACATTCACATCATCGAATTTTGGAGAGAATAATGACCCGATTGTCTCCAAGCCAATTAAAAACATACCTTCTATTTCTAAAGATAGTATTAAAAACTCATTCACTGTATATATAAACAAAGTTACTGATACTAAATGTGATAAACCTGGTAATCTTATGGATGATAAAGAAAATTTAGCCTTCATGAAGCGAACTGGTAAATTCATATGTTTTCATTGTGATTTCGAAACTAATTGGTCTTGCATTTTAAAATCTCATATGAGAAAACACACTGGAGATATGTTCAAATGTTCTCACTGTAACTACGAAACTACTAAATTAAAAAATTTAATAGTACATGAACGAAAACACACTGGAGATATACTTAAATGCGCTTACTGTAACTACGAAACTACTCAATATTGCAATTTAAAAACACATGAAAGAAAACACACTGGTGATATGTTCAAATGCAGTAACTGTAACTACGAAACTACTCACTATAGTAATTTAAAAGAACATCAAAGAAGTCACACTGGAGATATGCTCCAATGCACTAACTGTAATTATGAAACTATCTGGTCTAGTAGTTTGAAAAGACATGAAAGGAATAAACATTAATAACTAGTATAATCCTATTACCAACATTCTTCGATCATTTATAACTTTTTTTATGGTCAAATATCGGTATTGATGTTGAATTTATTCAGTAATTCTCTTCTATGACTTTATTTTCTATATTATGCAAATTTTAAATTTTGTTCGTGAATACTAAATTTTTTCAAATTGCAATGTGTATTGATATTACACATATTAATTTTGGGTTATAAATTCATTTTTCGTTCCTTTTTACTTTTATTAGCCTTTAATGAAGTTATATATACGGTGATAAAATAAAATCACTTGTGATATTATGAAAGTGTAAATATTTATTTTTAAAGCAGTATGTCAGTCAAGTAATGAATACATCATATACTATTCTTCACTTTCAGTCATTAGTTTTTTACTCCTACGATATACATAGGTACCTGATTGTTTTAATAGTTACTATAACTTTTGAAATGAATTATTCTTTTCATTTTTTTTTTTGCAAAATAATTATATAAATTTAAGTGAATTGCAAGCCTAAAATCAACTTGAAATCATGAAGTATCACCAGGAAGAACCAAGTTAACATCATCTGAAATATGTGTCAAACTATCATTAATTGAAGAATTTATGATACTCACTGCATCAGTCTTCTAAAAACTGCATCATCAGAAGATATATTTTCACTATTTATTACTCTGTCCGAGTATTGGCCATTATTGACGCTTCGAAGACCCCTGTCAGCTACATCACCATCATGATATGATACTTCATCCATTTTTAGAAATCCTGAATCGTTCATGAAATTTCCAGATTTTCTTCTGTAAGTAAAGAATAAAATTAAACTAAACAGAATAATAATGATCAAAATATGATTTAAACTTAATCATGTTTTAATTTATGATTTTTTAAATTTCCATAAGTTTGTGAAATTTTTTCATGGATGTAATAAAAAAAATACCAAAATGTACAGAAAAAGAAGTAGAACACATGGCAGTTGTTAGAAAGTGACGTTGCTTGTGAAGGGATTGTCGATGTGATGAACGTTTTATTGCACCTAATAACGGATGATATGATAACAAAGTAAATTTAAATATGCCCTCATCGTTCAGATTCCAATAGGTACCTTTTGATGATATGGAAATTCTATACAGTTTAAATCTTTTCAATTAAATCTTTCTATATATCATTTACTAGGCACTCATACTATTGTGTGTTTCATGATGTAATGTATCTTAAAATCTTATGGAATTCAAATCTACTGGAAATTGAGAGATTTCAATTGAAAAATGTTGTCCGAATTCTTAGGGTTTATGAAACAGAGCGCCTCGATTTCGTCTTTTTATTTGAGGAATAACTATAATTAGGATGGAAATATGAGAAGTTAGTTTTTCTGGATTAAATGTTAAGTTTTAAATCACTCCCGCGACAAATATAAAATTTAGAACTGCAGTGTCCTAAATATAAAGTTATAAACAATAAGTTAAATTTATGCATATGATATTTGATTGACAGTGAATGTATATTATAATGGAAGTTATATTAATTTATATTCCCTAATATCTTCGTGTTAACGCTTCACTAGTAGAATCTGAGCTTTCATTTGCTGTGAACGGTAATTTTTAGGAATGACTACGCTATCAGCAAAGCTATTGTACTACAGTAAGATACACCACTCTCCGAAATGTCTGTTTCAAAAGTGCGATGTGGCGCCATCTGGATTTGGAAGCGGGAACTAGAGATTAGTAAAATATATTAGGTAATAAACAATGATTAGATTGTAGAATTACTTTTATGTTGATCTTGAATAACCGTATATAACCTCTACCTGAACAATGAAACTTTCAATGTTTTTATCTACAGCAAATGATGTTGTTGCGTTAGTTGTGCGTTCAAATCCATATGGTGTGTTTTTAAAACAGAAATATCCGAGAGTGGTGTATCTTACTGTAGTAGTTCAAGGATTTAATTCTACAGTTGGTTATGATATCTTCATTGTTCACCACGAGTCTATCTAAAACCTAAAAAAAGCATTAGAGATGCAACACCTGCAAAATCATTTGTGTTGTAAGACTTGCAAAATCAGTAGTGTTGTAAAACCTGCAAAATCATTTGTGATCTAAATGGAGAGTTGACTCAATCTGTTTACTTTTCTTATTTTAAGCAACCCTTCATACTTATATAGAGCAGTGTTTCTCAAATTCGTAAGGCCCCGCTCACCTAATATGACCCCATAAGCCATAATTCCATGTAAGTTGGATACCAGGTATAATCACGAAATAGAATTGTGAATAATTATGAAATTTTTGAAGAAAATAAATCATTTAGTTATCAGTCACTGTTTTGAGATTCGACAAAATTGCTTTTTAATAATCTCCTCCATTACGTATTGAACTGAATAGATGACAATAAGTAAATAGAAAATAACTATTATGGTACCAATTAGTGAATTTTGTTGAATATTCTAAGTTATTAGTACCAATTAAATTGTATCATATTAATATTAACTTTACATTACGAAAATGTTAATTCAAACTATTAAGAATTCAACGAAATATCAATACTTATTGTGACGCAAGGATGCATCATATGCGGTCACAGAACACACAATTCTATTTATGTAAACTGCATGTACTTCCGCCCTTTGTGAATTGGAAACTAGTTCCTTTTCTGTCGGTTTATCAGCAACATGTGTTTAAAAATCAGTCCTATTACTCTTTATAAATTTACCTCATACGTACTCAATGACGAACCTGTCAAAACCTCAAGCGAGAATAGACCCCAAGATCGTGTAAGGATACTTTATTTATGTGTTATATATAGTTAGGAGATACCTATGTTTTGTACTACCTACCCATGTATAATAATTAGTCTTTACGCTACCGGTATTTGGTATTGATACCCTAACTAAAATCTCTGTAGTAAATACCTCTTTCGATCATGCAATAGTATCCTACATAAATTAGCAGTTCTCCATTTGTTATCACCCTAAACTAAATCTTTAACTTCTCTTAAATATTTATTTATTTAGTAGTCTATGGAATTAAATGAAACTATTTAATCTTGAAAGTTTTGTATTTTTCTGAATGTTTGTTTATGGATCTTTCCAGATCCACTAATTTTCTATTTGAAATAAAAGAAGTTTGATTCTTTGACTTGGTGTGATTTCTCCTGCGCCCCCGTGGCGCGACAGTGGATACGTGGGATGATCTACTCGAAGCTAGAAGTAGAAGTTCTACGAAGGTTCGCTCATCGAGAGAGTACAGATATTTTTATATAGTCTGATAAAATTTGGTATATTACTAGCCTGATATAATCCTACCTATACTAATGGAGCAAACTAGGGTTAGAGCTCCTTCCCTATAAACAACGTATATCGATTCGATTTCTTTTCGATTGTTCCATCGAATCGACAGACCGTTGTTTGTAGGGTTCCTTAAAGGTACTGGAAAATGCTCAAATAGCAACAGAAAATGATATTAGGAGACTCCTTGAGAGGAATCTTGAGGATTTCAATTCCGACCCTAAACTTCTGAACTGTTATTGCTCTGAAGTGAAGAGAGCCTTCAAAAACTACCACAATGCCATGAATAGTATTATTAAACATAAGATAGATCAAGGCGCCTTGGGAATGTCGAGAGACCTGAAGGACGAAAGAAACATGATGAGAAAATGAGGGGACAGAAACAATCCTCTCAATTAACGCCATCCTTAATACCTCTGACCAGCTTTCCGACCTTTCAAGTCTGACTTCGCTTGCATCTATTTGTGGGGTTAATACTACCGTCTCTGAGTTTCGTGATGTGATCAGCAATTCTCTGAACATTCCACCGGACTGAAGTTCCATCCCTCAGAAAGCCCTGCCGTCAGAGTTGCCAACTACATTTCTCAACAGTTGAAGCAATCATCGTACATGCGTAGGAACGAGGATATGGCACCTAACAATGACATTGAGTTCAAGGACCTATTCAGGGAAATGAGCATCAGCAAAGAATCTACACATGCTCCCAGCGGTGTCCTTGCTTCCAGCGGTGTCCTTGCTTCCAGCGGTGTCCATGCTCCCAGCGGTGTCCATGCTCCCAGCGGTGTCCTTGCTTCCAGCGGTGTCCATGCTTCCAGCGATCTCCATGAGCCCAGCGATGTCCATGCGTCCAGCGTGGTTTATGCCCCTAGCGATGTCCACGTGCCCAGTGCTAGTGTACCCTTGCCCAGTGCTAGTGTACCCTTGCCCAGTGCTAGTGTTCTCTTGCCTAGTGCTAGTGTTCTCTTGCCCAGTGCTAGTGTTCTCTTGCCCAGTGCTAGTGTTCTCTTGCCCAGTGCTAGTGTTCATTTGCCCAGTGCTAGTGTTCCCTTGCCCAGTGCTAGTGTTCCCTTGCCCAGTGCTAGTGTTCCCTTGCCCAGTACTAGTGTTCCCTTGCCCAGTACTAGTGTTCATTTGCCCAGTGCTAGTGTTCATTTGCCCAGTGCTAGTGTTCATTTGCCAGTGCTAGTGTTCATTTGCCCAGTGCGAGTGTTCATTTGCCCAGTGCTAGTGTTCATTTGCCCAGTGTTAGTGTTCCCTTGCCCAGTGTTAGTGTTCCCTTGCCCAGCAGTAGTGTTCCCTTGCCCAGCAGTAGTGTTCCCTTGCCCATCAGTAGTGTTCCCTTGCCCAGCAGTAGTGTTCCCTTGCCCAGCAGTAGTGTTCCCTTGCCCAGCAGTAGTGTTCCCTTGCCCAGCAGTAGTGTTCCCTTGCCCAGCAGTAGTGTTCCCTTGCCCAGCAGTAGTGTTCCCTTGCCCAGCAGTAGTGTTCCATTGCCCAGCAGTAGTGTTCCCTTGCCCAGCAGTAGTGTTCCCTTGCCCAGCAGTAGTGTTCCCTTGCCCAGCAGTAGTGTTCCCTTGCCCAGCAGTAGTGTTCCCTTGCCCAGCAGTAGTGTTCCCTTGCCCAGCAGTAGTGTTATCTTTCCCAGCAGCAGTGTGCCCTTTCCCAACTGCACAGTCATGAACTCTATCCCAGCGATGAATACGCTAAAATAAACGCTGTAACCTACGAACCGATGAGAAATTTGTGTACCTCACGACCGACACCTGGCATAGTGGGGAGCAGAGGAGCTGCACCGTTCTACGGTAATCTACAGCAAACTGGATATCTGCCGCCTATGGTTAATCCAGCTTCCTTCCATCTACTTGAACAAAGCCTCCTGAAGAGACATACGAAACCATATGGTGGCGAACCCCATTTGTACCAAACATTCATTAACCAGCTTAACAGTAACCTGAAAGGGATCCAGCTGGACCCATGGGAATATATGTGCGGGTGACCGGACGTTTCGTTACCTGATTTTTCGATCCCGGATGAACGATTTTTTTATTTTAAATGGGTTGTAGAGTACAATTTATACCAATCCCACATATTATGAATTTATACAAGTAAAGCTGCCAAGTATCTAGTTATATATTGATTATAATCTGAGTTAATAAAATTAACAATTATTGAAAAGTTTCATTAGTATTTCTTTGAAATGCTGTTAATAGGAAAAATATTACCCTACTAGTGTACTTTCCCGTTAAAAATGACGGGTCATCATCAATACCAATTTATTACCCGTTATTAGGTTACTTAACTTACTTTAATGAATTCAATTAATATTAAAATTTTTGTATAGTCTAATTTATTAATTAGACATTAATAAAAAAATACGTTTAAAGAATTGAATAAAAACAGGATAATTTAAATATCGAGTCAATATATTCCTGTGCGTATCATAGTTACATTCTTCATGTTTAATACCCGTCGAGTAAAAGCGGACACCAAATAAATGAACACACGAGGGAAATTATTAGTATAGATAATTGAATTTTACCGTATAAATAGAGTTTTAACCTATAATATTTGAAAAAACTTTTATTTGTCTGTGCTTATAATTACAGTAATACTCCTGAGTTATGAAGTTTTTTTTATGAAGCACCCGAGTAATGAAGGACCTGAATTATGAAATGCACCTCAGTTATGAAGTAGTTTTCTTTGTTTAAATCATAGAGAACTAACTATACTTCTTGAGGTATAACTATACCTTTTCTAAGTCAAGTTGACAGAAGTGAATAATGAATTGGCAGAATTGAAAAATGAATAGGCACAAGTGAAAGTCATATTGCAGAAGTAAAAATGAAAAATGCAAGTATGACAAGCAATTACAAAATTAAGTGGTTTTTATGAAAATTACAACTTCAATACAATAGTGGGTTATTGCAATCTTCTCCACTAGAATAATATAGAAAGATAATACTCTATTGTAGAATGATACTCTATTATAGGATAATACTCTATTATAGGATAATACTCTATTATAGAATAATACTCTATTATAGGATAATATCCAATTAAAGGGTAATAGCCCATTATAGGATGATACCCAATAATTATTATAGGATGATACTCAAATATAGGATACCACCTATAATTGTGTATTATCCTATAGTGGAGTATTGTATATGAAAATGTAAATCAGGAAGGCAAAGATTTACTATATCAGATTAGGTTATTAATAAATCGGATATATTGGGTATAAACTGTGTTTTCTTTATTGTTTAAGGTTTAAACTTTAAATGATGTGTATTTTTGTTAATGATTCAAATTTAGGCATAAATGACTACTACCATGATATATATTAATTTTTGTACAATAATGAGTTGCTATATTTATTTTCCACAACATTAACCTAATATTTGTTTAATTACCTCAATTTTGTATAAAATACTAGTGCACATCCATATTAGAATTATATCATAGTTATCCCTCAATGACAAAAATTCTCTATGATTTTGATCACAGAAAACTCTCACTGCACACGAATTATGAAGTAACCATTACTTCACAACTCAGGAGTTTCACTGAACAAAGAAATTTCACATCTCAAATCAGTATTAGATCTACTTTCATGATGAAGGTTTTACTTGTAATAAGCTCCTTCGATTTTTGTGTTAGGTTGACTTGTTAGGCTTCATTTACTATCACCTCTTCATATTCCTCTTCCATCTTTGAGTACAGTCACAAGTGATTGTGTCCTTTTTGGACACATTACTTGGTAAGTGACTGCATTTACAGATTAGCTTTTCTGCATTCATTAGCATTTTCACAAGCTGGTAGTAGGAGACTTTTTTCATGGAGTAACTTTCCTTTTTGTCTACTTTTCCACTCCATTGTACTTATTTTTCTTCGGAAATAATGATGTGTAGAATTACAGAAAACTGGATACAGTTGTGACTACGCTAAGTTCTTTAAATGATAGCTTTATTGAATGAATATTATATTAAATTATTATAATTTAAACAAAGTTAAGGTACATCTTGTTTCTTGGTATTATTTCCATCTAAATTGTTATTTTAGTTACCCTAACTTCTTGGTAAACAAATAGGGCTATCGAATTATCAAATTCACTGCTTCACTTTTAGAGAAAACTGAGTTGGTCTAGTAGAAAACTACTAATGCAAGTTTTATACTAGACCAAGCCAGCCTGGATCGTAATTCTGGTCTACATGTACTATGAGTGTTTGTTGCATCTTCTACCGTAACCATTTCATGTTTTATTTCCTATATATATTTCAGATCATATAACTCTTGTACTATTATAATGCCACGTACTGTTCGTTCCAAAAGAAATGGTATTAAAGTAATCGATGGTTTAATTTTGTTTACGAAAAGCTTAGAATGAATGTACAATGTTCCAAACAGTATTGGTTTTGTGAGAACCGTAAATGTAAAGCTCGATTACATACAAACACAGATGAAGAAAATATTGTTATTATTAAATCTTCTGGGGAACATAATCACAGCTCAACGGCTTATGTTAATGCAAAATGTACAATGGGAGAAAATAAAGAAACTGCATTAAACACGCAGCTTGCAAGCCGCACTATTCTTGCTAACGAAATGAAAACTTTAGACTCCAGTTCAGTTGTAGAATGCCCAACGCTGTCATCAATAAGTAGGAAAATTCACCACTGATTGAAGGGAAATCTCCTACAATTCCAACACAGCGTCATGGGTTTCTGACTCCATCTGAATATTGTTCATTTGATGACTCTTCTTTGTTTTAATGACTCGCAGAGATTGTTAATATTTGCATCCGTTGAAGGATTAGCCGATCGAAAAAATAAATCATGGGCTGGTGACGGTACTTTTAAGTGTTGTCCCGATTTATTTTACCAACTATACATACTTCACATTCAACGTAAAGAATTAGGTATTCCTTGGCTATTTGCTTTATTACCAGACAAGTCTCAAGTGACGTACTATCAGAGAAAAGTGTATCCGTCAGCTGTAGTATGCTATTTTAGTATTTTTGACCTTTCTTATTTTTTGCATATGGCATTTTAAAGAGTATTCCTCCGCGCTCAAAAATCCCCCATTAAGGAGGAGCCTATTGCTGGGGTTAAATGTTGGGGTAATTGGGTGAAATGGGGGACAATATATGTATCTAGAGGAGGGACGGGGGGGGGGGGTGAATAATACTGATTTTTGACAAGTGACTGGAAATTATTTTTGTATATTATTTAAATTTAAGTATAAACATATAGTTTCAATTGTATCATCCATGTAATGTTCATTTTGTAATGAATACATGTAATTTTTATAATTTGAGATGAATAATTATAATTTTGAAATTTTCTATACAATTAACCTTGGTATATATTTCATACGATTTACTCTTGTATGTTTTTATGCAATTTATTTTCGACCAATTTTCGTTCTAATATTGAAACTAATAAGTTCCAGGGCTGGGACAATTTGCTCTAAAAACTATAGATCTCAAAAATTTTATAGACGGAGAGAATTAAAGAGTATTGAATGGTTCTACACCAGCGGTATATAGTATTCGATACCATTTCATTTAGTTTCGTCTATGATATTTTCATGATCTATAGTTTTTAGAGCATATTGTCCCAGCCCTACCTGAGTAATAACTATTCCAATTTGAAGTAAAAGTAGATTTCTAGCTTTAGCTTTGTTAAATCTCATTAATTCCAAATATATTATAAATCATACTGACTCTTTAAGTATTCAATAATAATCCAATGGGTACAAAAAGAATATCTTACGATGGTATCTTAACGGACTTTTGGGGTAAGGTTTAAAAGAGATAATGTAAGAAATTAACATCATTCGATACTTTTGAGGAAGAAACAATATTATTTCAGAATTATTGAAATATATATAGCTATTCTTATTTGCAATTATAGTTCATAATACATAAATGTAATAAAATATTAAATATTATTATTAATTTTATAAAGTAATTTATTTATTATTTATAAACCTAACATATATTCGTTACTGCAGATGATGTTAAGCAGTGCTGGGCCGAGAGCAGAAAACCAGTACTCCAAAGAATATTCTCCTGTTCAGTCTGTGTGTACCTGTAGAGATTTATAAATGCCAAACAAAGGCAAATAATTAACTTATTAACTCTAACTAATTAAATCATTAATTTAATTCTATGTATCCGCTACTTTGTTTACTACACACTTCATGATTTTTTAATAACCTGACAGGGAGGTTCAGGGAGCGGCACATCCCCAGGCCACTATAGACGGCCTTGCACACCCCCTGATATACCTACATATTTTTGATGTTAGATCAAAAATAAACTGCAAATGTACCTTCACAGAACTCCCAAAACCTAACCTACCGGTAACTTAATTGCGCTATATCTCGAAAAACGATGATCGAGTTTCCACAACAAATGGTATTCCTGAAAAATATCTTAAAATGGCTTCTTGTACCCAAGGTACAGGAACATAAAGGGTATAGTAACTAGTAGACGACGCAAAAATATGACGTCACCAAAATAACACATTTCTTGTTTGTAACCAAGCAGCTCATAATTCCTCGTATTTGCATGTTAATGTCGAGAAGTTTTAAGTTTTTTTAAGTGCTTCGTGTAACAGAAAAGCGAAAATGGCGATTACACCTCAAAGTTGAATATATAGATATAATTCATGTGTTGTTTTATTGTTCATTTCTTTTACTTATTCATAAGAAATAAGGTTTTAAACATATACTACCTAGATAGCCTAAACTAGTTCTAGTTAACTGCTAAACTGTACCGTTCCTATGAATAACAATTAAAGGTCCTCTCCAGGCTCCGGGGAAAAAATGAGTTTATTACATAATATTATAGAACTAAGGTCTACGATCATTATTCTGCAAACAGCATACAATTCGGTTCAGTATATATTTTATTATTTTCTTTTAAAGTTGTTTAATACTCTGTGAGCAACAATTGAGCGAATCACTAACCTGACGCTGAGAAAGAAGATTGTAGGTACACTCTTTGTTTTGATTTCAAATTTAGATTTTTAAACAAACAATGCGATTTGGCCTTCTTTTAAGATATCAATTGTTTCTTAAAGTATATAAACGTTTCTATAATAAGTTTATACAAATTTAAACCTTTAAACGAATAATAAATAGATTTATTAAACGAAATACCTAGTTGACAATCAAAACAAATGGTGTACATTCTTTTTCTTAGACTGAAATTTAGAAAGTTGGAATTAGAATAGGTTTTGTAGAGTTTGGATAATAAAAATCTTTAAAAGCATATAAAATTTAAAAATATGCTATCAAATTTTATGGGGCTTGCAGTAAGATGATAAGAAACATTAGCCTCATTGATTTAAGCAATAAAAAAATTTGCTTAGCTAAAATAATTGAAATACAATTTAACCACTGCCTATTAGTTAGTAATGGATAAGAAAAAAATTATATTTAGAAGTGCCTAAGTTTAAGTGGGTAGTCCCTGGTGTTTCAAAGTGTGGTCAAACAGAGTCGCCATTTCCGGTCACGCAGTGGTCACGTCAAACTACATTCGACGAGGTGATTACCATACCCGTTATGTTCCTGTACCCTGGATAGAACAACTTATTCGGTTTTTCCATACTTTTTATGTGAATCACTAAACTGGAACTGGACTATTCTATACTTTTTGTGTGAATTTCTAAGCTGAAAGTAAATCCATCAGTTCTTTACATTCCTATTATTTTAACATGTTAATATTATGCGTGACTTCTGAAGCAGCAAAGCTATGCTTAATAAAATTTTGGAAGTTGAAACCTATAGATTACAGATTATATGCAACTATTTAGCGTTACACTTTTCAAACAAATTATCAATGAAAAACATTTAGAGATGTCAGGTTCAAATGTAGCTAGGTACCTACTTCAGGTCAAATGTAGCTAGGTAGGAGTCCAGTCTGTAGAATGTCCATATTTAAGAGGCTGGAAAATTTTTAGCCAAAATTTCACAAAAATTCTGAGCCAAGCCAATTTGGCTCATTTTTTTAAGATTTCAAGCCAAAATTAACATGGGAACATAGGAATTAATTCAAAATTTAAAGCCAATTAGACATATCTGAGTTTTGACCTTTTCAAATCTAAGCCAATTAATTGGCTTTAACTGACGTACTCTGTAACATGGCAGAATGTGTCTCTTCTCCTGCAGATACTTTAATTTGAGAGAGAGCTACTCTCCGACTCTCAGCAGCAGATTCAGATTCTCCCGCAGCTAAATTAATGGTAATACACTAGGAGTCAGACTAAGCCCTTAGGCTTAGCTTAGCTGCTTAGGTCATGGACTGATTGGACAGTTGGACTCAAGAATCTCATGATCAGCATCGTTCTCTTTTCTTCCCTCTCAGGCTCAGAGCTCTCATAATGCCTCAGTTTTCATTCACCTTGATCATCTCCTAAAAATTCACTAAAAATATGTTCCCAACTTTCCAAGTGACTTTTAAGCCAAAACTAACTTGCCTATCTATGAATTAATTTCAAATTTTAAGCCATTTAGATAGCCATTATAAGTCCATGTAATAAAGCATGTCCTTTCGTGCCATTTTAATGGTGAGTTTATGAGTTATTTTGAGCTCTTCAATTAGAAATGCTGAGAAATATCAAATTTTCTCCCAGTCTGTATTTCGTGGTAAATTCCACTGACATGTCGGTGGAATTTTTCTCCATTGAAAATAATATTCTGGCAAAGTCGGTGGATTTTTAGCTATTTATCCCTATGTTACCATTAATTTTCGGTGGAAAAATGGGTAAAATGTTAATGGATCAGCCAAATTACTGGAAATTTATGGTGGATTTTTTCAGCTTTTTCAAAAAGTCAGTGTGGAATTTTGTGCACCAAATACAGACTGGAATTTTTCTCTGATGCTAAAAGCCGAGACTGCAGGAACTGGGAAACTGTTCTCAAAGAAATTTTCTTTTTTGGGCTTTTGATTTCTGTTCTCAGTAAAGTTACTAAAGTACATGTAAAATTGTAAATATGAGGAAATAAGAAATTCAAAGTTGTTCGCACATAAAATGTTAATAATGTGACAATGTCCCATATTATGCAGACTGGCTAAAAGCCTGAAATGTTATTTTGGAGGGAATTTAATTTTATAATAACTTGATCATTTTAGAGATAAATTTGGTTTATTTTGGAGAGACAAATGGAGAGTTCTCCGACTCAGTTCTTTAGCCTGATTAGCCATACTATTTTCTTGGTTATAAGTCAGAATGCTGAATTTTGAAACTGGTAAAGTCACTGACGTGTTTGTTGAGATTAATGAGATATCTTATTCTGTTCACAGTAAAATGAATGTAAAATTTATAATTATATTATATAGAGTCTAATAGGGATTATTTTATAGGTGTTTCCAAGTAAACAACTTGGAGAAAAAGTGGTCTTTTCTGGTGAATTAATTACTCTGTTAGAGTTTAACAAACCTTAAAATACAGTAATAATTTAATGGGCAGTATAATCTGCAAAACTTAGCCTCTAAAATTCATCTTTTAGCCTAAGGTATTTTCCAGGGACCAGAGTGACATGTAAAATAGTGTTGTTCATAAACTCTCAATCTCTCATGAAAATAACATTGTACCATAGGAGAAAATTGGATATTTCAGTTATTTCTCTCCATTTTCAATTTAAAGGCTCAATATTACAACAAAAAACTCACAAATATATTATTGTGACATACTCTGAAGTCTGAGACATTTACCTACCCTACAGTCCCTACTCAGAGAGTCAGCCAAACTGCAGGAATTAGTAAACTGTTCTCCATGAAATCCTCTTTTTAGGTTTCTGTTCTTTGTAAAATACATGAACCCACAGCCACTAATCAGTGGACAGTGTAGTAGTCTCTACCCAGTACCTTGCATGTTCTACAATATAATGTGAATATATCATCCTCTGTTCTCAACTCGACCAGTTTCTGCAGTCTGCTATTTAGGTACTAAGCTAGCTACTCCCAGTCCTAGACTCCTAGCTTGTTATCCGTATTAAATTTTTCATTTAATTATTATTTCAGATAAATTTGTTATACATCATAATTCATAATGTCTCAAAATAAGAAAATGCAGGAAAATTTGGAGATGTTGGCAGATGAGTTTGACCAAAGCTCTGATGAGAGTGATGATGATTCCGAAGATTCTGGTGCAGGTCAAATAGTGAGTAATTACTTTGCTGCTCTTTTATAGTTCTAAACACTATTCATATTCATTTATCCTTTATCCATTTAACATTTATTTATAATAGCCTTATTTTTTCTAATTCATTTACCCTTCTCCATTCAACATTTATTTATCCTAGCTTTATTTTTCCCATTACCAAAAGTATCCCAATTTGCCTGAAAAGCTCCTGCAATATGCAGGAATTTATTAAAGGGCTTGAATAAGTATACTTGTATAATCTACTTTTAATTCTTTTAATGTGTATTATGTTTTTAACTTGTCAATAAATTTGTTTCATTTTTATATAGGATAGCTAGCTATTTCTTGTTTATTTTTCTCTATCAATGATTTCCCTTTGTATTAGTTTCTGTAACCAATATGCATGCAGCACACTAGCCTTTTGATGGCATGATGTTTAGTTTTTTACTAATCATTTTCCCTATTAAGGCTGCTTCACGCATGTCAGTAATCCATCCGGGATTACTGACATTACTCACATTCACACAGTACCGTCTCCTCGCAGTGATAAAAAATCACTGACCGGAGACGTCCCAGACGAATCCCTGACATGTGTGAAGCAGCCTTTAGGCTAGTAAGAAATTTCAATTTATATGATTTCATGATTGGTTTTACCCAGACTTGAGGAACTGTTGAAATGTTCTCCAATATTTTCTTTTGCCTCATCTTCTCAGCAAAGTTACTTCAATGTAGGAGGAAATTGAGGATTGTTCACATAGAAAGTGTTGAAAAGGTCCCATATTCTGCAATCTGGGGTTTAAACATGTCTACATTTACTAAAACTATTTTTTAAAATTTTGTCTGATAAATGATGTTCCTGTTCAACTTTGTTCCCCTAATCCTTAACTTATTAGTTATTATTATTCATAACTTTTGTGTTGCAGGTTGATGTAAACTTTGAGGGCTTCACAGCAGAGGATGATGATTTCTATGGCATCAAGAGACTGATTTCACAGACATTCAGAGGTCTGGATGTCAATCTATCAGATGTCACAGATGTCATAATATCACAAAACTATGTTGGCTCTGTTATTAAGGTGAGACTTTAGAGAATTTAAACTAGTGATAATATAATTTTGGATGGTTTATTTTCTGTAGTTAGCTACTTTACTTTAGCAGCTGTTATACATTTTCAAATTCTATATTCTTATAAATATTCAATTTTTAATGTAAGCTACCTATTTATATGGTTGGTTATAACACTTAATGAGTATGGCTAAAATGCATAACTCATATATAAATATAATACTACTTTGGAATATGAAACTCTGATATAGGAATAGCTAGACTTTATTATATTTTTTATTAATATTTCTTGTTTAATTTCAGGAGGTTATAGATGACGACAGAGAAGCAATGGAAGTGGATAAAAATGCTCTGGAAGGTGAACCAGATGAGGAGGGTGACTTTGTCTTTGGTCTAATCACTGTGATTAATATTACTAAGAGGAGGGTGAGTGGATTAATATTACTAAGAGGAGTGTGAGTGGATTAATATTACTAAGAGGAGTGTGAGTGGATTAATAAGTATTTTTGTTAAAGGATTATTTATTGGTATATCATGAAGAATAACAATCTACTTAATGCATTTGTGTTTTATCAAAGCGAACTAATTAATTAGATTTATTATGCTCCAGACAAAAAATTATTTTCTAATGAGATTTGCAGTCTTCTGACTACTTCAGAGATCTTTTTTTCTTTCAATTTTAAGTAGTTTCGCTAATTTTTATAGCCGATGGTTTTATTAATAAAATTTTGAGGAGCTATAGAACACCAAATAGTAATTGTTATTTTTAATTTTGTAGCCAAGCTGTTATAATAATGTTTTTATCGTGTTGTTGTTGGTGTCAAATAACTAATAAACTGCTAATGGTTTCATAATTCTTTAGTCAGTGTTTTTGTGAAAATTTATAGACTGGATTATTAGTAATTTTACTGAAGAACGTTCATCAAATGACTAGCTATTTGGTGATTCACTTTTTGTCTCAAGCAGATAAGTAAAGATTTTTACTATTTAAAGTTGTTTGAGAGAAAGTAGGAGAAATGCAGTCTGAATGTAAATATTTGCATCGACAATTATTTAGACCAATATACATTAATATTTTGTATATATAATAATATATCTATTAGATAATATTTGATATCAATTGATTGATATTTTACATAACTATGTTAATTGCATTTATAGCCTAATTTCTTCTAAGAAATGTGCTTAATTGTTACCATGTTCACTCATCAGGAAGAATCATTCTGCAAAGCACTAAAATCTGGTCTGGAGAAAAGCTGTTCAAAGAGCAAAGCCTCTGAAGAAATGAAGTCCCAGTTGGTTAGTCTATTGAACCAGACAGAGAATCACGTTGGTCTTCTCATCAGTGAGAGACTGGTTAACCTGACTGCTGATTTGTCATTACCTGCATTCTCCTGCCTACAGTAAGACTATTGCTATAGTTAGGATGCCATGTAGCTAATACTTTGTTGTCTACTTATGTAGCTACCATCAAATATTTCTTGGTCTATTCTTTTTCTGAGCTATTTTATTTTTGATATAACTATAGAGCTTTAAATTGTTTTAACTTTTTAATTTATGTTTTATATAACAATTCCTCGTACATAGAATGATTTTCATGTTCAGTAGCACTCCTCTATAATGAAATACTGTATAGAGAATGTAGTGTCCTGAGTGAGGAAGTTATCTAATTTTCTTTAGTATATGGCCATTAGTTTTCTAAAACTGGTGGCCGTTCATGGTAGACAGAAGAAAATTTGTTCACCATAGAGGCTACTTCCTTACTGAGGACACTACATTCACTATACAGGATTTCATTATAGAGGATATCTATCTGAAATTATGATAACGTTTAGTGATCAGAATTAGACGATTGGGATCATAACAAGGTTTAAGATTTAATCGAACTATTCAAATAAGCTGAATAATGTGTTTTCAATTACTTTTTTTATCTTTTCCAGAGACGAAACCAAAGAAGCCGTTAGTACAGGATTAGATTTCAATTTCAAACACTACATTATGATCTGCAAACTATATACAATGGCAACGCTGAAGGGGAAGAAGAAAGCAAAGAAGAATGGCAATAATTTAGCTGCAACAGAGAGAATAAAAGAAGTTTACGGTAAAAGCGAGGATGAAATCTTCGCTAAGGTGAGGATTGAATGAAGTTATCTTCATGAATTAGCTTACTATCAATTTAAAAAAATATCAATAATTTTTTGATGGGTAATTTGTGTTCATAGTATAAAACATGATAATTATAACACGTATGAACTGGTTAGAACACGTTGGAACTGGTTAGAACACGTTTGAACTGGTTTCAACACGTTTGAACTGGTTTCAACACGTTTGAACTGGATTCAACACGTTTGAACTGGTTTCAACACGTTTGAACTGGTTTCAACACGTTTGAACTGGTTTCAACACGTTTGAACTGGTTTCAACACGTTTGAACTTGCTAGGACACATTTGAACTGGTTAGAACACGTTTTTATCTTGTTATGAACACGTTTTTATATTGTTATGAACACGTTTTTATATTGTTATGAACACGTTTTTATATTGTTATGAACACGTTTTTATATTGTTATGAACACGTTTTTATATTGTTATGAACACGTTTTTATATTGTTATGAACACGTTTTTATATTGTTATGAACACGTTTTTATCTTGTTATGAATACGTTTTTATCTTGTTATGAACACGTTTTTATATTGTTATGAACACGTTTTTATATTGTTATGAACACGTTTTTTTCTTGTTATGAACACGTTTTTATCTTGTTATGAACACGTTTTTATCTTGTTATGAACACGTTTTTATCTTGTTATGAACACGTTTTTATCTTGTTATGAACACGTTTTTATCTTGTTATGAACACGTTTTTATCTTGTTATGAACACGTTTTTATCTTGTTATGAACACGTTTTTATCTTGTTATGAACACGTTTTTATCTTGTTATGAACACGTTTTTATCTTGTTATGAACACGTTTTTATCTTGTTATGAACACGTTTTTATCTTGTTATGAACACTTTTTTATCTTGTTATGAACACGTTTTTATCTTGTTATGAACACGTTTTTATCTTGTTGTTATTTCTTGATCAATATAACTTCTTGCGCGAGTTCGGCCGTTTTTAAGTTTCCTCTGCCTATTTTTTTCCAGTACGCTACTATTTCTGTTGACTATTCAGTTGAAGATGTTGAGACACTAGATGCTGACTCATGGAACAACAAAGAAACGTTCCAGAACGCGCAGAAGAAAGTGCACGAGTTCAGAAGAGTTCTAGTCATTCCAGCTGATAAAATGGAGGAAGCAGTCAGGGACGCTATCTCTAATTTGTAGACTGATGTGCATTTCTCTAACAGTAAATGTTCGTCATGGATTGCATCTTTCATTTCCTTAAATTGTGCTCAAATTGAAGGCTCTAACCTGGTCTGGAAAAAAATAACTTGATTTTTTTAAATATATTCTTCTTATATCAATTATTATTTAGACATATCAAATCTTATATGAAGTTATCCATTATTATTTAGTTTATTTTGATGGGTTGCTATATATAAATTTTTTAAATTTTTATGTTCAATGAAAATTGAAGCAATTTTAATGATTGGGATTGTGTAATATAGCAGATAAAACTGTCTGCGGTTTTGTTTCTAGTTATTCTATATAAACTTTTTGTGATGTCTATATTCGTAAGTTTATAGGACTTTAACAAAGTAGGAGTAAACTGTTAAGAATTTATATGACCTTTAGAACTTTCTCATTGGCCTACCCGAGTACTGAGAACCTAAGTGAAGCACTGCGACGTTTATATCTAAAAAAATCAGACTACAGGTGCAGTAACTGACTGGCTAAAACTGGTTTTCTCATTGTACAACTCTGTAACTAACGCAAAATTTACCTTTTCAGTTTTAAAAATCTAATTATTGTATAAAAAAGATACCTACATATGAGTTACAAATATTAATACTTGGTTCCGAATTTATCAGATTTATGTGATAATAATAAGTTTGGTACTAAACATTGTTTGTGGGTAATTATTGTTATTATTTACATCCAATGGTGATTGCAGGCTCTTATTACAAGTTTATGCTACTGCCAAAACTATTTCACAGTGCGTAAATTTACTATTTGTTCAAAGTAATACAATTATATAAATCAAAGCATTTGTTTAATTTCAATTCATTCACTACTTTGAACTTACATCACATTTTGGTCACAATCACTGAATACGTTAAGTCGAGCCCTCAGAACTATTTTCTTTTATTCTAATTCATAGAAAACTGGAACGGGCATTAGTAGAGCGCATGCCTTCGCCGCCGCTATATATTTTTTGTTTCTTTTGACATTTTCCTGACTTCGACCCGATGCTCCTAAAATCTAATTTAATGGTTCCTGGATACTTGTCAATCGTCCCACCAAATTTCAGGCAATTTGGTTGAATTTTTTTTTGTTTAATAAGTTATGCGAATAACAAGATTACAAATAAATAATTGCCGATCAAAATAAAACTTTCCATAATTTTGCGAAGGTAAAAAAATGCTTATGTATTACCATTTTTTTATCGAATCAGAATCGTGATTTTTTGTAATAAAGCGACGGATCTTGCCTGTATAAAGCTGACCAATCACAAACAACTGTTAGACGCTATAGGCTACATAATGAAAATGATCAAATATTCGGTTTTACCTGTAGTTCTCGGAGTAAATTTAAGTGGTATTGAAGGTTCTCTAAATAATAATTGATGTCTTTATTACAATATATTTCTATTTCAATATTTTTTTATTATTCGTGATCGAAACGGACTGACATTTCCCATTTTATAGAAATCTTATTTTAATATATTTATCTACCTGCGATATTACATTCCATGTTGAGTTAAGCAAAACAATGGACTTCCAATACATTAAAGTGTGTAATATTTTTAAAATAATATACACTTTACCTGCAATTATTATATTATTTTTAAAATAATATACACTTTAACTGCAATTATTATATTATTTTTAAAATAATATACACTTTAACCGCAATGATTATATTATTACCTTTGCAGAATGCGGAAAGGTCATATTTTACCCGGCATTTATTTATTTATCATCTTGTTATTCGCCTAACTGAAAAAGTGTTCAACCAAATTGCCTGAAATTTGGAGAAACGATTGGTCAATGTTCAGTGACCTTCTGGTTAAATTTTTGAGAGCGACTCGGTTAAAGGTCATGGTCATTTATAACTCAAAAATTATTGAACCATATTGCATGAAACTTAGTGGGACGATTGGTCAATATGCAGGAACCATTTTGGGAGCGATTGGGTCAAAGATCAAGGTCAAGGCCATTTGTAACACATAACTCAAAAAGTATTCAACCAAATTGTCTGAAATTTGATGATACAATTGTTCAATGTCCTGGAACCATCTAGAATTTTTTGAGCGATCCGGTCAAAGGTCATTTATAACTCAATAACTCAAAAAGTATTGAACCATATTGCATGGAACTTGGTGGGACGATTGGTTATTATCCAGTTAGCAGTTTCTTAAATATTGGGAGAGAACGGGTAAAATCGGCGGCGGAGGTATTAACAAATATTCTCAATAATTTTTGCGAGAAGATAATTAGGTTATTGGAATGTTTCCTGTGTGACTGCTTTTTGTAGGTCACTTGTACTGTACCTACTTGCTTTCATTTTGACATCAGCGATATTGCCTTTTGTTGCAAAGTTAATCCATACTAAATTAATCAATTGCCACTTAAATAAAATATATGTGATAGCTTGAGGTGGAAATGCTGCATTGTATAAAATATTTTAAAAAATAAGACAAAAGATTGAGTTATGAATCTTAATCACGTTCAAACACATCTAATCAAACCTGTATTATCACGACATAGCAAGCAGGATATTATTGTGGTAATGGTTATAACTACGGTTGTGACAATATGGGTTTAAAATCATAGATCCTGAAAATATTAAAGATGGAATCGTTCTAAACCAGCGGTATATAGTATTCGATAACATTTCGTTTCGTCTATGATATTCTTAAGATATATGATTTTTTTGGCATATTGTCATAACCCTAGTTATAATTAAGTTTAAGACAATATGTTCTTAAGAATCCCTAAAATATTATAGACGGAGAGAAGTGAAAAGTACTGAATCGTTCTAAACCAGCGGTATATAGTATTCGATTTTGTTTCGTCTATGATATTCTTAATGCATATGATTTTAAAAATTACATCCCTAGTTATAACTTTAATCAGAAATTATGGAAACATTTCAGTAGTTTGTTTTACAGGTAGAGTATCAACCTTTGTTATTTCCCCATCAAGAAATATTTGTCAATTACATGCAAAATTTTCTTCTTATCAATGTACATAATTCTTGCTTATAACGATAAATATTTTTTTTATAAATCAAAGAGAAACTCTGCTGTGTGGAACTGATAAAAGCAGCCATGGTTATTGCCTATTGGTAGTCCTTTAACTCCCGGTCATTAGTGGGAACAAGCTAATTTAGACGTAACGAGACTAAGGTTCCATTACTAACGAGATAATTGGTGTCAACTCCAACTGCGATAATGGCTGATTAATTACGAGGCTCTCGAGATCTTCTAAATGTTTTGGAGTTAAGTTTCTCCGTTAATTAGGGATATTAAGTTTACAATATTGACTCTTATTTGAATATATATGTATTTAACACCTAATTAGCTCTATGGTTAATAATTACATTGGAGATTCATTGCTACTTCGCCGCTTTCAACGTCACTCTGAAATGAAGGAAAATATTAAAGAACTATTGCCACCGCTTCAGCTGTTTTCAATATTGAGAACAATTTAATTCTCGAACACTTAAAATACCTTGGAAGTGGTTGTAAATATAGGCCTTGACTGGTCGATCACAAACTTACAATTTACAAAGATTAAATTAATTCGTGACTTCACCATTTTCCAAATACTATGAGTGTCCGAGTACCTCAACGTTGCTCTATAAGTTTGCTCGTCATGTCAAAAATTTAATATGAATGGAATGTAAAGGAAAGACTTCATTTAATTAATTAGTGGGTAATTAGTTGTTTGTATGTATAGTAAAATACCTTTTTCATCTGCCAGCTTCTCACGGCATGGTACTCAGGGAAAGATCTCTCTGTTACAAACTTGATGCAACGTTTATCTTGAGTGCTTATTGCCAGAATTAGGATGGTGACTATGTTGAATGGGTAGGACATCATTGGCACTTGCGTCTGTTAGATTAAGAGTAATTATTCTCTACTGAAATATTCTTTGAAATTATATTTAGGTTACCATTAATATGATTAAGATTGTTTAAATTAAAAACGTAAATTTTTAAATTAATTGAATTTTTAATGTTTTAGTTAAACAGATGAGGATTGAACTCGCGTCCAATTGGTAATAAACGACTGCTTCATTTTAGTTCTCTAATCTATTAGGTAATTGTTAAGATATAAATTTGAAAAAAGAATAGGTTCACGTACTGGCAAGAAAAGAGGTGTGAGAGCACTCTGCGTAATGACTGTCATGAAGGCACCCATTGGAATCATGAAGACGAAGCTTACGGATGGCTCTAAGAAGTAACTCAACCCTCCGGCTGTTAGCAAACTGTTGTAACTCCACAGACCAACGTACACCTCTGGCAGAGATCCGAATAGCAAACCTGTGTAATAGGGGTTGCACTGTTTTACTATCGAAATTTTATGTATAGCAAAAGCTTAAGCTTTGTTTCCAAATATGTTATTCTATAACCTACCACATAACGACCCGATGCCACTTCCAACGTAGCAGCCAGAAGCCAATATTGGGGAGTACACGAAGAGGGCCACCCAAATGAGGATAGAAGAAGTCATTGTCCCGACACCATAAACTTGACCCGCCGAGAGGATGGAACCCTCAGCTACCTAGAAAAATATAAAAATACCGTCATCTACAATTCTATATACTCCATTGTTAAACGAGTTTAAATTCTCACTTACGCAATTCAAATCAAGCATATACAATAATTTATTAACATTTATTCTAACTATTATTTATTAATGAGTAGAAGTGATAGGTAGGAAAAAAACCTTACATCTAGTTTCAGAATCAATCTGTAACAAAATATCTTTTCAGTGGTATCGAATTTTTTCGAAATTACTTCTGCATCAATTAAATGTAAATTACGATTAAATGTATTTTATAATGCAGAGGTTGGACACAATAAATAGAACCCTTGTTAAATTTGGATAAACTTTATTTAATATAGCCTTTAATACAGCTTCAATAAGTCTCTGAATTGAATTTATTTCTTTCACTGCAATAATAAGGCCTTCTTCCATCAAAACCTGTTCCAGCTCCTCCAGACGGGAGGATGGTAGAGATTCCTGACTTGTCGCTCGAGTATATTACACCACTAGTGCTCGATGATATTGAGATCCGGAGATTGAGGCGGCTATTTCATGTGTTCCAGTTCAATTTAATGCTCTTCATATCAATGATTACCGATATGGATTGTGCGGATCGGAGCCTTATCGTCTTGGAAGGTTCAGTCACCTTCACAAAATGGAGTTTGGCACATTGGATGCACTTGGTCGCCCAAAATCGCCCTAAACCATTACTGAGACTCCTCCGTGTTTCACAGTGGGAAGAATACAGCCCGGATTTGACAGCTTAATTCTTTGGGCTGCCTCCACACGTAAACTCGTCCTGAAGTCTGAAAACAGTAAAACTGGACTCATCAGAGAATATCACCCGCTTCCACTGATCTGGAGACCAGGTTTTGTGGTTCTGGCACCATATCACCGACTGCTCGACGTTTCGAGAAGAAAGTAGATGTTTCCTGATGTCGGCTATTCCTTGGTGTCCAGCTTTATGGAGCTCAAGACGAACGGTTTTGGTAGAAACTGGTTTGATTAGATGCTGATTTAACTCAGCACACATCTCACTTGCCGTAGTTCGCTGTGTTTTCTCCAAAAATGAGGTTCGATGATCGCCAATCTCTATCAGAAAGTTTGGAAGGCTGACCAGAGTTGCTCCGATTGTTGGAGTTCTTTCCATATTATTCAAATTGAGTCATCGTCTATAATACGATAACTCTTGAAAAAACACAAGTTCAGCAGATTTGGTGATCAGAGCTCCTGCAAAAGCGAGCACTGACCACTTGCCCTTTTCCAAATTAGTTAGGTCACATATTTTACCTAAATATCAAATAGATCTGAAATACAATCACAAATATACAATCGTGTAGTAAGAACCATCTATTCACAGTGAATATATACCAGCATAGTGAAAATTAAATCAATATTTTGGATAAAAACGAATTTTTAAGATAAAGTACTAAAGAGTGTACTGTTCCAATTATTTTGTCCAACTCCTGTATACATATGTAAAGACCATGCAATGTTAATTAAACTAACGTTAAATTAGTCCGTCTAAGAACATCTTTATAAGTCTTCTACAACTAAGATTCGTTTTTATGATCAACTCGTTACCTTAATCCAGTCAATTGTAGAATTCTGTGTTTCGTTGACAACCGCTGGAAGATTATTTTCTTGGAAGTGGAAGCCAACCATTCCGCCCCTGGCTGCGAGGAAGGCCACTGCTACCACCACATTGAAAGCCATGGACAGAGCAGGTAGGGATGTGGGTGACATCAAGTCGTTCAGACCCTGGTCTACGATGCATCTAGAGATTCAAAGATGAAAAGGGTCATAAAAGTTTTACTATTTTAAAAAGGAAGAATTAAATGAGAAAATGTTGTAAAGGTATATCTAAAGATATTTATAGAATTACCTAAATTGTCAAAAGTTATTTATAGGTTCTAAAAGAATATCGAGTTATTTAATATCTTTACTGAATAGAAAGTGGTAACTGATTATAGCTCAAGAAAAGACCATTTTAATTTTTTTTGTTTCATATTTATACAACAATTACTTGTTCTCATATTTCTATAAGATTTCCTTTTCTCTTGTCTTTTGTATCAAATTATAATGACAATTAAATTACTCTTGTAAACAGGATTTTTTATCGTATACTTATATTTTTCATTCAGTGTACAGTCAAAGAAAAATATATCTGTGATGATTTTCTTATTGTCAATTTCCTAAAAGAAACTACTAATTGTAATACCTGTAGATATTTTAAAATTGGTTTTGATACTCGAATTAATTTTGTAAGATTTGAAAATAATGGATTATAAGATCATCTAATAATAGATAATAACATCATTAAATAATTAATAATAAGTTAATTAGTATAATAACATTATGCAGTGACTCTTTTCCAATATGGTACTTTGTTCTAATACACTTCTCTGATAGTACACTGTTCTAATAGAATGTTCGTTTACCACTAAATCCTAATTCATAACGAGGTTCCTCACGTGATAACCAATGCAGCGGAGAGTGTCAGCCAGAAGTAAAGGTCCACCTCCACCCCCAGCAGGCCTGGTACAACGGCAGTGCTGATGCACCCCGTGAGGATACCATTCAGGAGAGTCACCCCGTCACACACTAGGATATCGTCAGCACCCAGACACTGAGAAGAAGCACCTTAATGTTAACACAGAAGAACTCGTGAGTCATGAAGTTCTGAGTTTTGAAGCATTCGAGTAATGGAGAACCTGAGTTATTAAATGCACTTGAGTTATGAAATATTTTCTATGTTTAAATTATAGAAAATGATATACGTCAAGAAACATAAAGTGAAAAAGTTCTAGATATACGCAGGTACCAATGTTTCTTGGGCCAATATTGGGACAACATTGGCAATATAGTCTGAGAATCATTGCTACCTGGGTAATATTTAAATTCTTACTTTTAATGGTTTCAGATAATACTTTTTATTTTTATTATAGAATAAGTATAGCACATGAAGTAATTTGTGTAGTGAAGGTTTCAGACATTTTTTATCAGGATATAATGACTATATTGGGTATGGTAATCAGCTGATCGAAATTACTCCGATTATTTGACGTGACCGAGTTGTGACCCGTAAAATTTTAAATTGCATTTATAATATGCTTTTTGGTCCATCTACTAGTTACCAAACCCTTTATGTTACTGTATTATGATTTATACATTATTTAGCTTTTAATATGCAAAAAAAATAGTCACTCCTTGAATAGTAATTTCTGAAGTATGAATTTTCATTTTAATGAAAGGTATAATCATATTAACAATTCTGGTCAAATTGATTAAATTTTTCTTATATATTT
Source organism: Caprella mutica (assembly GCA_947561585.1). Lineage (NCBI taxonomy): Eukaryota > Metazoa > Arthropoda > Malacostraca > Amphipoda > Caprellidae > Caprella > Caprella mutica. Next base: position 7,337 of record CANNZV010001852.1, on the reverse strand, counting down.
TATTAATATTGATTCAACAAACAGATTCCTTTTCATAATCAAATAAAAATAAATCAGCTAATAATACATTGTCTCTTTGGCGACTAAACATCTAATTATTTGTTACCTGATGTCCATACCTTAGATCTAATTTACACTAAGAAGGTATAAAGTTATTCGTAGAGAGTGTACCTGCATGATATGATTGTTGATGGGGACCCTATTTTATATCTACTTTATTATGGTGTCAACCGTGATATGAATTATTTATCATCAATTAATTATCTATCATTGTAATCAAGAGAAATTAGTGTAATTCATCATTCAATAAATGGATGATAATTTAACCTTTATCCAAGGTGTTGAATTATGATTTTAATGTTTAAAATTACTCCAATTTGAATTCAAGATAAGTCACATCCTGTATTTTTTCTTATTTTTATTAATGGTTTTCAAACGATATTTCTTAAATCATATTTTATCGAAAAGATGAATTTTAAAATAATTTTTTACATTTTTTAAATGTAATAATAATATATTTTTTGAAGTGATGATTAAATTAATTTTTTTAAATAATGTTTTTTGAATGATTTTTTTTTAAATATTTTTTTCAAACTCAGTTACATATCAACTGATATGAGGTGAATTATTTTAAATGAAGACGTATTACTTTCAATCTATTATTAAATTTTCCGATAAAGTCTATAATAACTATAACCATTAACCTCATTAAGTTTATTAAATTATCCCTCCTATCAAATTCCTCTTCATCAATCGATCTGATATTTGTAGCACCAAAGACTCATTCAATATGTATATATATTATATAGACTGTTATATATAAATTATACACAGAGTAAGAGTTGTTTGTTTTTATGTACATGTGCTTTGACTGTGCATTTATGCACTATTATAATTACTTACAAAATGATTTGAGGTTTAATTTATTTTTTAACTGATTTTTTTTTAAATTTTCAACTGATTTTTTTTAAATTTTATTTTTCAACTGAAATAATTTCCAATTACTGACAATTTGTGTGAAAATTCAACTATTGAACGATTGAAAATTAAATTTCAGAAAGATTTTTATTCCAATGTATTTCTTTTTCAGTCAATAGAAATTATATTTACTATAAGTTCTATTTCACAATATATAAATAAATAATTTTTTTTAATGAGAACAGCCTACAGTTTTTCTACTCGTAAAATTATCCTCTACTTTCAACATTGCCTGTCATGTAATTTAATCCGTGTATTTTTTATATGTTTTCTATAGCAGCTTTGTACCGTTATATAATAACAAAACAACACACATTCATTCAGGAGAAGACCAAAAACAAAAACACTTAGCCTCATACAATTTTAAAATAGAATTATATTATAGTTATTGTTTTACTGTTAATTGCTTGAAAGGTGATCCGTGAAATAGATTTTAGTTTTCCTACCTAGATGGAATTTTTTTTTTGTATTGCGCTATATATTATAAACCTGACCATGGTGTAAACTACATAATATAGTTACTATACGAATTATATTGACTAGTTACAGTAATATAATACATCATTACTCATTAGAATCACGTATCATTAAATAACGTTGATTAAGAAGATTAATTCAAAGGATGCTGCCATAGTCTAAAAAATTATAATCGGTCCATCGATTACAAGTGTCCATTACGGTACATGTCTTTTTTATCGTAAAATATAATAGTTTCAGACTCTATCATCAGAAAATTTTCACGGGAATGTCCGACGAACGACTCTAATTGTTATGAAATACGATATATTCGCTGAACCATTTATCGTCGAGATAGCTGATCTTTATGATGGCGATGGTTCTTTTCACCTGGGTATAAATACCACGGTCACTGCATTAGTCATTCAAACCATGAACACAGAGCTGAACTCTTTCGACCATTTCTTCATTCCGTCAAAGTTTATTCAGAGGACAGTCAGTCACCTCGAGTATATTTGATGAACAATTATTTCTTTTACCGTGCAAGACAAAATGGAATGGTGTTAAAAATTTTCTTCGTGCATTTTAAATTTCTCAAGAGTTGAAATTAACTATTTCGTTGAAATAATTTAACCTACTAATATATTTTTTCATCTAGTCTCTAACCATATTTAATTTTAATAAAAAATATCCATAAAAATTTTATATGGAATTACATTTTTCGAAGGGTATCAAAATACCATATATTTTCTAACTATAAATAATTTTAATATAAAATATCCATCAAACTTTTTAATGTTATTAGATTTTTCGAAGGACCAATATACAATCAATTTTCTAACTATATTTAATTTTGATGTAAAATATCCACAAGTTCTTAAAGGTTTTTTTCGAAGGGTCAATATACCATTGTTGAAGTATTGGCTATCTTTTTTGCACAGTCATTGTTGTCGTCAGTCAAACGGGCCTTGAATTAAATAGACTAAAAAGAATGTGACTTATTCCTTCACAAAATGACACTATCCATGAACAACAACTCCTTTTAGCCTTTATGTAAGGTGTATAATACCTTATATGTTACCACGGTAACAATAAATATAGTCATAATTATTCCTAACTATTTTAAAAAGTATTAAATTTACTTTATTTATATCCACCAGAATGTTGTAACTATTTAAAAGTAAAAGTTTTTAATGTTTAAATATTTATTTTTGATTTGAAGTATAAAGAAATTTAAATTTCGTATGTTTTTTTCGATTTTCCATCAGCTGCATTTTCTTTATAATTTGTTAAAACTTTCCTTGCTTATTCACTGAAATAAACATTATTGTTTAAGTCCTTCCGTTTAGTGTGTTATTTATTTTATTGTATAGGTGAATATTTAATTTAATCAATGTAATATTTTGCATATACCTAGAATATATTTTATCCTGTATTTTATTAAATATTAACAGATATAAAAGCATGCTCTGTAATAAATTACTGAGTGCAATAATCAATCCTTTAACTTGAGTACTAAAAGAGCGAATTCAAAGATAATTCCATAATAAAGCGAAAGATTTCTAACATTATATCTACATACATATGGTAAGATATGTCTGCACATCCAAATAAAACGTGTACATTTGTGCTCTTTTTATGCTAGCAATGAAATGTGTATTTTAGACTACAGAATGAAAATAATGATTGAAAAATATAAAGATTTTAAAGTACTATTAACATGATTGTATTTACAAAAATGAAATTAAAATTAAAAAAATTTAATTTGCTATTCATATTTTCCATCTATAGTGTTTAGTATATCTTCTCTTATATGAAAAAAAAATAATCTTACAAAGCAAATGAATTTTAAAAATAATTTGCTTAAATAATAATTAACTTAAAAATCTGAAAATAATAACGGCCAATACAATTTTGTTTTAAGATATAACATATAAGTTAGATAATTTCCAATTCTATTATTTTCATGCCTAATAATACTAGAGTAACTAGACAATTCACTATATCAACATTAGGTCTTTTTCTTCACTAGATAGCTCTCACCTTGCTAGTTATAACTCCAAGCAGTCCCGCTAGTAGCGCTGCAAACAGTATATTCAGGTCATGCATTCCCAAAGCAGTTAGCATGATGAGACCAGTGAGAAGATTGTTAGCGAACGCTACCTAGAGGGGAAAGAATTGATAGGGTAATATGAATTAGAATAGATGTACTTAATCAACCTGTTTCAGCATGGTACGTGTATCATGTTGTAAACTTTATCGACAAGTTTAAGCTTGTTTTAATATTCTTCAACTTGTTTTGACATGTTTCAACTTGTTTTGACATGTTTCAACTTGTTTTGACATGTTTCAACTTGTTTTGACATGTTTCAACTTGTTTTGACATGTTTCAACTTGTTTTGACATGTTTCAACTTGTTTTGACATGTTTCAACTTGTATTAACATGTTTCAACATGTTTTAACATGATTCAACTTATAATATATATATAACTTCATAATATACTATAGCAGATGAACAAAAAAATATTTTTCATTTGTTAAAAAATATAAATGATATTTGCCATTTATTAATAGCCAAATACGTTGGATTCCTGATTACAGAATTTATTTCTTTATCTTTGAAATATTTCTTTTATTGATAGACGGGCTTTCCATTCCTACTAAAGGACCGAACACACGCAGAGTTTTTTTTAAGTCTTTCTACCAGACTTTTTGCTAATCTACTTTTTCCACGAGACTATTGATTCAAAAGTCAATCGCGTCCAGACGTATCTGCTGGATCTCGTGGAATTACATTACATGTCGTGCCATATATACTACTGATTAGCGATCGTATATAGTATATACCTACTACCTAATCCTATTATACTGATTATTCAAACTGTGAATATTGTATAACGAAATTAAAGATGGCTTCCCGAAAAGAAATTTTAATTCCTATTATTAAGTTTAGTGACAGTTATTTATAAAAGGAAATAGAAATAATTCAAGAAACTCAAAAGAAAAGAAAAGAATGGTGAAAAGATTGGCTAAAAATAAACGCATATCAAGTTATTCTGCTGCAACATTTAATGAATCGACAGTATACAAAAAGATTTCCAATATAGATTATGTAGGTTGTTGAAAAGTCTCGGACTTTCGGTGGAAATTTTAAATCTCGTGGAAAAAGTAGGAGGAGCTTAGCAAAAAGTCTGGTGGAAAGACTTAAACAACCCTGCGTGTGATCGGCCCTTAATTAACATGTGTTAAAACTAAAATCTTTTCAACCACATTAATTAAGTAGACAAAGAAATTAATTTAGAATAAATTAGGGTTCAAATTGATTGTTCTTTTTCAAGAGTATATAGATTAAATGTACCTAAAATTATGTAACGTACCACTCCTACAGACCGTATAATAGAATTGAGAAGTTTCATGGGTAGCCAAGGTGACAACCACCTTTTCTCAATGAGGTACTGCCGCATAGTCTGCTGGTCTCCGAGCCATCCTATCACTGTGGGTACCTAGGGAGAGATGGGCATTGTAAACACAAACAGTGTGATGAATTGTAAATATCATATTAAATTTACACATCTCCATAAACTATATTTTTTAAGGATGGTATTAAATTTTCGCTCAGTTCTAACAAACTAAATTTAAAAGGAAAAGAGTATTATACATAAACTGTTTGGTACTGTTATTTGTTTCATAACCTTGACTGGTGATAATTAAACTATACTATACAGTATAAATGGAGTCATGCAATTTATTCAGGTGTTGGTTGATTATGATCTTCCTGTAGCCTAACTTGTAGATAGTTCCTCTATACAACAATAAATTGTAATAGTGTGTGATTAAACCTTCGTATTAGCAGTAGAACCTAAACTCAAACAAAATCTCACATATTATAGATTCTGATTTTTATTCGAATTTCATTTTAGTCTGCACTTTGTTCAAATAGAAATTTTGCTTTTCATCCAGAATTTCATTCATTTTTGAAGTTCTACATTAAAAAAAATTGCTATTCATTTGAACTATCATATATTTTTTAAGTTTTACAGTATAATTTCTTTCTAATTATAGGCTATTCAATTTAATTTAATATAATTTAATTTAAACCATCATGCATAAATTCATATTTGAATTCTAATTTTTGGTCAGGAGAACTGAATTTGTTTACAATTTATAAAATTCTCATACTAATTTGAACAAATTAATAACATTATAACTGTATTACTCGACTAAACTTTTTAAAGATTTTTTTAACAGGAAAAATATTTTTTTTCTTGCCGTGTTAATTGACCCTAACAAAAGTGGAACAACTAAAAAGTTCTATATTTTCTTCAATTCAAACTATAAATCACGTTTTCATTTTGCTACATCTATCTTCAATTAAATAACTCTCTGATTTATTTTTCTTTTGATTTTTACCTAAAACTCAAACTTCTCTTTCAAAAGAGGTAAAATTATTCTTTTAGTAATACTGTATTTTATTTTCGAAACAAAGGTATTATTAGCGATTTGAATGACTATATAAAAGGCGTGAATATTCCGCACTGAATTTTTCCTCTCGGTTGACGAAATTTATTTAAACATAATGATGATGTGCAATTCAATTCAAGTTTTTTCAGTGATGTATATGTCCAAGAAATTTAGTTCCCTAAAGCTATCATTATCATTTATTGATAAGATATTAGAGAATATAAAATGAAAGAGAATCCGTATAGAAGTTTACTTGAAACCCCCTTGTTAATCTTCCTATACCACACACTAAATTATTCCTTTTCTAGGTAATTACAAAATTATATTTCACATAGGATAAATTGACGATTATTTGATGTGAATTTCAACTATTAAGCAACGCATCAAAATATGAGTATAAGAATATACTCATTGTGGAGAGAACTCTATGAAATATATAATAACTAGATTATGTGCACTCAGTAGAGTGCATATCTTTGCCGCCGCTTTGACCAGTTCTCTCCCAAAATTTAATAAACTGCTAACCAATCTTCCCACCAAGTTTCATGCAATATGGTTCAATACTTTTTGAGTTATTGAGTTATAAATGACCTTGACCTTTGACCGGATCGCTCCCAAAATTCTAACAGATGATTCCTAGGCATTGAACAATTTTACCATCAAATTTCAAACAATTTGGTTGAATACTTTTTGAGTTATTGATTTACAAATGGCCTTGATCTTTGGCCCGATCGCTCCCAAATTCTAACAAAATGGTTCCTGCATATTGACCAATCGTCCCACTAAGTTTCATGCAATATGATTTAATACTTTTTGAGTTATGAATGACCATGACCTTGACCTTTGACCGAGTCACTCCCCAAATTCTACCAGCAGGTCACTGGACATGCACCAATCGCTTCACCAAATTTCAGGCAATTTGGTTGAACACTTTTTCAGTTAAGTGAATAACAAGATGATAAATAAATAAATAAATAAATAAATGACGGCTAAAATATGACCTTCTCGCATTCTGCAAAGGTAATTATTAAACTAGTTACTTTATGGTAACTAGTTTAATAATTTAATTTAACTGGTTTAATAATACCAGTAGGTATCCATGATACCTACTGGTATCGAATGATATTTAAATCCTTATTATTTTATTGTTCTCTCTACAATGAACATATTGAATAATTATTTATTAATATGCCATATGCTCATCAGAACACTGTTATCTATCACTGATAGCACGTATCAGTACATTTCTTACACGTGTAGCAATGCTGGGGCAATATTGTTAATATTGGTACAACATTGCTAATATTGGTACAACATTGCTAATATTGGTACAACATTGTTAATATTGGTACAACATTGTTAATATTGGTACAACATTGCTAATATTGGTACAACATTGCTAATATTGGTACAACATTGCTAATATTGGTACAACATTGCT